>VZTR01011731.1:143945-153979 GCA_013400775.1 Chaetops frenatus
GACTCAAATGGAAATGTTCATGAGTAATTTGAGCAAATCATAGACCGTATTTTAATGTTTTTATTTAATTTTGCTGGCTATATCTGTTGCATTAAAATTCAAAACTAAATGTTACAAAATGGTAACTGTGCAATAGTCTTTGCAGATGCATTGCCTCTGTTTATATATTATCCCAGTAAAAGCAAGCTTCTTGCTACACAAAGGTTGGTTTGTGTTGGTCATGCTCCAGTGATGGGTGCACTCCCTCTCTGTCCTCTGTGGGTCAGAGATTTCCCCACCACACACACAAACTCTCCTTCTCCCCTTTGGCTGGGGGGCATGAGCCTGGCCTCAGCAGAGCACCTGCTGCTTTTGCAAATGGCTGATTTTTTGAGTCATTAACGTTTAACATTTCAGTCTCACACCTGGATGGAAGAATGGAGGGGGATCATCCCCAATTTCTTCTAATAATTACAGCCATCAGCTCAAGAAGACCAGAAGGAATTATCTCAATGGCTCAGAATCCTTTTATGTTCATTCTTTCCCCTGATGCAGCAGGGACTCCAAAATTATAACCTAGTGCTATTTTAAACACATAACAAGGCAAATGAAAGTGAATAGGAAAAATAGAATGTTACAACAAACCTACTAAATTTGCTGAAATATTTAGCTCTTGGGGAGTGCAAGGATTGCACTTCAGGATTGTGATTACAGTCAGTAGTACAGACTCTCCATGATATCTTACTCTGTTTTCTTAATTTCAGCCTACAATATGCTCACTCAGACATAAGAGAGTTGTGCTAGAAGTCTTGCTGTGAAACTGTTTCATTGGAAACAATTAAATTGCACAAAGTTCATACTGTATTAATGAAAAATTTACAGTGTTATTAATGCTCTTAATTCTGTTTCGGCATAAAGATGATCCAGTAGTATAAAGTATTGTACCATAAATAATTCAATGTTCTTTCTTGTATGCACCATCAATCTCCTGGAAATAATTATAATTCTGCAAATAATATGGTAGTGTTTGTTCTAGACTCTTCTCAAGACTGTCCTCAGGCAGTTGTTCTATCTTTTGCCAGTTCTGTAATTGATTTCCCGTATTTTTCCTTCACATTCAAGCTCAGTTTAGATACAAAGCAACCCTTTTAAATTGCATAGGGATAAGATTACAAAGGCTTAAACAGGATCTTGATTTTTTTTTTGCTACTGCTGCATATAAATGCTGTAGGCATTTGTGGCTTTAGGATTTTAACACATTCTGACAGATGCTGTCATATGAAAAAAAGAGTTTCAGATAACAAGACTATTACCAGCATTGGTTTTGTTGTTTATTTGATTTATCTTTCAAGTGGTGCATGTCAAATAAGTTTTGCTTCAACAAATTCATATGTACTACTGAACTGAGAAATATGTTTTGAAAGATATTATGAGGCCAAAATGGAAGATGACCTGATGATGATGGTATATTCTTGTCTTACATTGAAGTGCTTAGAGAGTTTCAGTAAAAGACAGCGTTTCATTTCTCCCAAATAACAGGCGCATGAAGATCTGAAACTAGTGACTGATGAAAAAATAGAAGATAAACTTAAGAAATTGTATCTCAAAATAACACGTAATAGGCACTATTAGGTAAGGATCAATAAGCCACTTTGAATCACTGCAATACAGCTGAGCTACTGAAAGCCTTGGAAAAAAAATTAGAAACCTGTTGACCCCATATTTTGATGGAGAGAGAAAATAATGCTCTACCACTGCTTAAGAGCAACTTTCTTTTTAGGCCTACCACACAGATCTGTCTTTTGTAACCTAGATGAAAGAGCAAGAAATCTAAGGAATAAAATAAAAGGTCAGCAGATATTTATTTTCAGTTCAGGGAATATAAGATAACCTTATTCTAAAAGCACCATAAATCCGAGAACTCTGCTTATGTTGATTGTGTCTGAAGTCACCCAGACTTCTTTGACTGTAGAAAGTCTTGCCAACTACAGTTTGTTACAACTTATAATGAACTCCTAGACAATATTAAACCTTTGTGTCCAAATCACATCAGAATTCAGTGCCTGCAGGCAGCTCTGAGTGGATTCTGGTGTAGCAGCTCAACCTGCAAGAGGGTTGAGTCAGAGAGAAGAGGGCCCTGGTAACACATCCAAGAAGACAGAAGTTTACTTATGACTGGAACATCAGCCATGCAGGAACATCATGTACAGAAAAATTCTAATCTTTCAGGTTTTTTATAAATAGGTCACATGAAGCTCTCTATTATTTTCAGACCTCTGTGCCTAAAATTCTTCAGTTGTGATGTTTCAAATTGCAGCACATAATTCTTTTGTCTAAACAGCCCCTTGTTAAGTAAAGTTGTGAGATGTGGCCCAGTGCTTTTAGCAATCAGGTTTTATATTAATTTACTCTTACACAAACTTTTTAATGTTTGTCTGTACATTAATAGGAAAGGGCATGTCTGTATCATCAGAGAGTGCATGAAGGGGCTGTTGGATCAGGGGTTCAGAACTCATTAACACAGCACTGTTCAGAGCTGCAGACTGCACTTTGTTAGAAACATCCCTAAAAATAGGGCATTATTTAGGTTTCTGAGAAAACAGAATCTCTTAAAAGGATTCTTTTCGGTCACAAAGGTGATCCAGAGCCCAATCTTACAGTCATTGTTGCGCTAATTAAAAAATCTCAAACAACTACCATTGATATAAATCTTTGCTGTTTAAAGAAACAAATAATAAAAAACGGAACTTCTTGTAGTTTTGTCCTGCGCATTTCCCTCAAAGACTCCTCAGTTATTAGCAGGTCTTCAGTTGGGATGGATTATCTTGGAGGCATGTATTTTTGGGTCAGGATTTTCTTTGGTTTCTGGGAAATGAGAAAGATACTATTACACTTCTGCAGATAAAGAGTGCTGAAATGGTGATAATTCTTAACACCTGCAAAGGAAAGAGTTGCAGAGGTGAAGCTTGAACAAAGAGGCTCTGTTTCTTTGCAGCAAGCTTAGATGAGAATGGAAAACCTTGCTGGTTTATTAGGAGAGAGAAGCTAGAGCAGAAACTGGGCTTCAGCCAAAGCCCTGATTTAATAAGGCTGGGCTTTGGATAGCTTTGGTCTGAATATTTGCTTATAGCATCTTCCTCATAACGATCTTCCTCATTTCTTCTTCACTATATTTTGTTTTAGAAAATAATAAAACTTGTAAGTGACAATAAAGTATTTCCTCAGTGGTATGAGAAACATCTGCTCTGAAATCTCTGAAATCCCTGATGAGGATCCCACACGTCAACAAGCTTATGAAAAGCACTAGGCAATTGCTAAGCCTAGTGACATTTTGCCTGAATGCTGATTCCTGCATAAACCCATGCAAATGTAACATCACAACTGGCCCAAATCTTTCTAACAAAATTATGAAAGGATCAATTAAATGAAAATCACAAGCAGTTTCTTATCCAGACTGAGCAGCTCTAAGCCAACCACTCTCAGTATTCAATCTTTGATAAATAATGAACACTGTCTGTATGTAAAAATGAGAGTGAACAAAGTGACACATTTTATTTCTTTATAGCTATGAATTACCTAACATAATCCTGCAAGTTGAAAATCTTACAGAAATAGGAATAGCTACACCAAAATTGGTTCAGATGAGGAACAACTATCCCAAAGACTCTTCACAGTTTATAGTTTTTTATTCCTTCAGAGGCTTCCTTCCCCTCTGAGTTTTGACTTGGGCAGAAACTTCAAAATATTATCTGGATGCAAACCAATCCCTCAGATTCTTCCCACTCTACACAGGTTTTATACAGAATGGTAAAGGGGAGAATCAAACTTGTAGGCAAAAATAGAATCATAGAATCACAAAGTGGTTTGGGTTGGAAAGGGACATTTCAAGGCCATTCAGTCCAAACGTCCCTCAATGGCAGAAATATCTTCAACTAGATCAAGTTGCTCAGAGCCACATCACAGGTGACCTTGAATGTTTCCAGTGAAATACACAAAAATAATTAGATTTTTCCCTTTTCTTCACAAACCTTCTATCAAAGTATGTCAAAACTATTTCCTTCTGTGCAATGTCCAGTCTTTGGGAAAATTAATACTAGGGAGAGTTATAAATGTTGTAAGGAAGGTTATTGTCAAAATTCCATGCTAAAAAGTTACGTAATACATCCCTCCAAATATTCTGAGGACAGGTTATCAGCAAACCTACCCCATTTATCAGAAGACAGAATACTTTGAGTATTTCTACACATACATGTACATCTGTGCACATACAGAGTGGGTCTGTTCAGTTTAGAGCACTACATTAAGCTACATTAAGAGCATATGCTTTTTCACCTCATCCTTAAAATTTGGATGTTTCACCAGCTTTCGAGTTTTACTTGGCTCCAAATCATCAAACTGTTCAGTGCTCCTGAATCCTTAATTTATATTCCACACCTTCCTTTCTGCCTTGGTAGGACTAATGGAGACTGCAAATCAGAATCTGTATTAGAGACTGATTACAACTGAAGTTATTAAATCAAGATCATGACTTTATGACATCAATAATGGTTTATAACCGATTTATAGTTCATTATTATTGTTCCTGTAAGTAAAACATTGTGAAGAAAAGAAGCATAAGATCAATGGGTATTTTCCTGGGTATGGAGAAAATAAAAACTAACTTAAACAAATCATATATGACCATATACAAAAGTATATTAAATAAATCCACATACTTTCAAGACATCTATTGTTTTGTGATTTCTTTGGCAGGGTTTGACTGGTTATCCCTTTTTATTTTAATAAATACCACTTTGAATAATAAATTACTTCAAACATAATCATCTTTTTCTGCATTTCCAATTCTATAAATAAAGTCAGTGATGAAATATTCCTCTGAAAAGCATAAAATTTATTCTGTATGTACTTGGTAACACCAAAGTAGTATAATTTATGTTACATGTTAAGTCGCATGAAAACACATCACATTGCATGTTATGAGGCCAATTTGGAGTTGATTGGTATCTGTTTCATGACTCTATTCAATTGGAGTAGATGATCAGTTAACACTAAGAGCAATAAAAATTATTGATCTATTTTATTCTAATAAGGCATGACCAAATACACATGGTTTAAAGTCCAATAATTTGCCTGCCTGATTTGTCTTTATGTTTCTAAAGAATGCAGGACTGATGAGGGATAAATACAGCTCATCTGACCAGAAATCCTAATCAGAAATCCCAGGTCTATGTTTTTCTTTGTTTCCTAATTCCCCAAATAATTCTCAATTACATAAAAACTTTCACTCTTTATCTTCAATATCTTTACAGAATTTTCCCATATTTATTCTATGAACTGTTTTTTTCTCCTCTTAATAAGTACATGCCACTGGAAAAGTCAAATCATTACCCTCAAGGATGAATCTTCTGTCAAAGAAAATTTTTAATGTAAATGAATGAATGTAGAATCTTTCATCTCATCTCCAGGTAATGCCCCATTCTTTTCAACTATAGTGATTCCAATATAATGTGAAGACATAGCTAGACGTTGTCTTCCTATGCAACTCCAGCAGAACCACTCAAATAAGAAAGGCCTGTTACTGAAGGCCAAAAAAAAAAAAAAGAAAAATACATCCTAAAATGACCTAAAATGAGGCTTCTTATTTTAAAGAGTCTTCTTCATGGAAAAAATATGTAAGAGGTGATAAAATTAAGTGGTATAAATTTTACTGTAACATATCCTAGGCTAATGTATTTCCTATGTGTGGCAATGCTCATTTTGCAACATCTGGTGAATTACTTCTGGAAAAAAAAAAAAAGATTGATGTAATAAGAAACTTTAAAAATATGATATAGGACATGCCATTGTAAAAATCAATATTTAACTTCAGAAAAGATTACGTCAGTTTAGCATAAAAGATTACATTTAAAAAAATCAATGAGGCTCAATTAGTTATTAGATTTAAAGATGCACACAGCTATGATGCTGGATTGAAATATAATTGTGTTACATTATTCATTTTATCTCTTTGTGAAAATAAAAAAGCATCACAAGTCAAATGCCATGTCTCACTGAATTCATTTTTACTGATGTCAGAATGGGAAAAGATGGAAGCACTAAAGCATAATGGAATGATTTACAGAAGGCTGACATGGAGTCATTTTATCACTGCTTCCTTTAGCTCCTGCCTGTATGTGTCCTTTAGCCTGTGAAGCTGTGCTTCACAGCAAGCCCCATCCACTCAGGTTAACAGAAATCAAGAGAATACTGTCACCCCTGCTTCATTTTTCTGCTGGCACTCTGCTTTCAGATGCAGCATAAAGAGAAATTTTAATGTCTTCATTCAAAAGTTGTGATCTTTCTTCCTGGAGAACTGAACGTCTAGGAAAACATAAACTCCACTCTTGTAATCAGTGCTAGGGTTTTGCTTTTCTCTCTTCATTTCTGTTATCAGACTGCGGCTGGTGATGCACCAGACCTTGACATCTTTCTTTTTCAAGCAGGATTAAAGCCAGGCAGAGTGTTCATCTGCACAGCTGCCACCCTGGTCCTGTCCCTCATGGTATCGTGCAAATAGATAAAAAATCATGGCTGTTTCCAGTGACCTCGTGGGAGTCTGCCCCAAGAGACCACCCATGGGGAGGAGACTCTGAGTCACCATGGTCAGAGGGAAATACCGAGGGCATCTTGAATCTATGGCTGAGTCCTCTCTCCTCTTGAGACGGTCTCTGACAAGTCCTGACCCACTGCAGCTCCCTGTCAAGGTCAGCTGTGACAATGCATCTGCCACCAACACCTTCACTAGTACCAGCTAAACACCTTCATGGAGAACAGCCCCCAGGCTGAGATCATAGGCTGCTTTAAGTAGGTGACAACTCTCTCTTAAAAGGCAAAAATATTGGGAAATGTTTCTCCATTTCATCTGGTTTAGAAAATATGTTATTATCTGATAAATGAGCTTTTAGGGACAGACATTCATTTAAATGCTTAAAGGTGCCAGGTGGATTTATAGCAAAGTTTTCTCAACCAGTCTAATAGATTGTACTGCTTCTATGAAACAAAAAATCTGCTTCAGCACTTGGGAAATACCAGTAAGGGTTTGCCTGCTTTTAAGTACATAAACCACCCCAGGAAAAAGGGATATTATGGGAAAACAGAAAATGGTTATGAATGTATGACAGATACACAAATAACTCTGTCAGTGGATAAAAAAGAGTGATGAAAGAGGATATATACTTATTTTGCACCAATTCATAGTCCATTAGTGTCAGATTGGATTATCTCTTGTTGATATTTCCCATTCAGTTTTTCTTCTTCAATTTGAATGAAAATATTGGATGGAGTTAATGAGCTTTAAATTTTCTACTAAACTGCTATTTAATCTTTTTGTTGTTGCTGTTAAATGCCCATAAATTTCTGATTAAAATTCATGCAGAGATTCATGGTCCACAATATACATACCATAGTTCTCATAAACATAGTTGCTCATTTATAGTTTTGTACACTTAAGAAAGAATGCACAAGAAAAGAAATCGGATGGTAAATACATAGCACCAGAAAGCAGGCAATACAAAGTTTTCTTTTTAACAATCTGCATCTTACATGTTCTAATAAGGAAATTCATTGTTATCTGATGTTCAGCACAATGTTCTCCCAGTAAAACTTATGAGTTGGTAGGGAGTATTGCTTCTGTGTAAAATCTTTGCTTTACAAGAAGTCAATATATTCTTTATTTACTATGACATAGAGACAAGAAGAGATGTCAGTTTTAAAACATTACAGAAAAAACTCCTTCGGCAGCAAATATTCACTGGTTCCAAAAGCAAGGACTAATATGGAAATTAATTTTCTTCTTCCTAGTTTTCTTTTTCAGCTACAAGGAAAAGAATTAACTATGTTGACATTTTAATTGTTTATCTTAAAAAAAAATTCAAGAAATAAAAAAAAAACCAATTAGCTAAAAAATTCTTCAGCTTGTTTTCTGTATCTATACATTACACCACTAGCTATATAAAACATTAGAGAGCTCTTTTGTGGCCCTTATGTCCCAAGGTATATATATGCTAAATGTAATAGAACACTTCTCAAATTTTCTTTGAGGTGAATGGGAGAGGGAGAGATAAAAAATTATGCAATTTTCAGTGGTAGGATATACATCCTCACCAAATTCATTTTGTGTGCCAGAGTTTCATTATTCCTTTTTACTGCTTGAGGCCACTGAACAGAACTAATTTGCATACATAGGTTTAAATAGATTGGTTTCACTCTGCTTAAAAATTTACAATTAAAAGTTCTGAAACTTTCCATTATGGTTTGTCTATGCATCTAAAGAAAAAAATCAAAGCAATGAACTCAGTGTTCAAAGCTAAGAGTGAATTTTGCAATGTTGTAAGAATAAAGAAATGGTTAAGGAGTTAATTAAGCCTAGGGGGCTCAGAAAGAAAAAAATACACTTATAAATACAGAATTCTAGATTAATATACCTTAATTTAGAGTAGCCTTCACAGAGTAAGGAAAAGTATTTCAGACACTGAACTATCTGTGTGGTTAGGCTGGTATGCAGTGAGTGAGAGAGGAGATAAATCCTGAGGGAACTCTGAGCAACTTCCGTTTCCATGGATGTTACATTGTTACCAATACCAGACCCTTTCAAAGGGAAAGAAAAAAATTCAGTATCTTTTCCATCACTATTCAAGCTCCTAGTGACATGACAAGTTATAAGTAAAACATAATCTATTTCTATTTAACCCCTAGTTATGAATTAAAATGATTGGGGTTTTGCTGTTACAATGAAAAACAAATTCATACTCTACTGAATTGGATGTAGAGGACTGTCGATTGGATAGTTCTACACAAAATTATTTTTATTGTATTTCTCTGAAAGAGTTCTCTTGCCAAATGATCATTACTTATGATTCCAGACCAAAAAGCATTTCCAGATAAAAAGGGCTCAATCATATTGTTAGGATGGAAAAAACTTAGGCGCCAGATTAGCATGTGCATGACGTTTGGCTCAGAACTTGCTATAACATAATCCTTCATGATCTGAGCTAATAAATTAATTCTATAGCAGAGCTTGGCTTACACTTCCAGCAAGGAATAAAGAACAATATAATGCCAGCTAAACATGAATACCTACCCTTTGAAAAGAATCACCCTGCTCTAACACTCTTGTGTAAATTTCAAATAGGTTGAATTTGAGGCAAAATCTTCTTATTAAATTCTTAGCTTTTAACAAAAGATCTTTAAAATAAAATGTAGGAATCTCTACAATTGGACCCAAAGAGACGGATTGTGTTGAAGTTGGTGTCTGGAACTGGATGCCAAGTGGGTTATTCATACACATCCACACAAATGTAAAGTATGACTAAGGATGCTTAAAATCTGAAAAAAAAAAAAAAGCTTTTAAAGATTTTGTACATGGCTTATAGCCAGATGCTGTCATGGTTTAACCCCAGACAGAAACTACAGACCACACAGCTCACTCCTCCATCAGTGGGATCAGGGAGAGAATCAGAGGGTAAAACTAGAAAAATACTCATGGATTTAGACCATGACAGTTTAATAGGAAAAGAAAAAAATACACATGCAAAATGAAACAAGGAATTAATCCACAGTTTCCTATAGGCAAGCAGGTGTTCAGGCATCTTCAGAAGAAGAAAAATAATGCTACTCCAGCCAAAACCAGAACTGATACTTATATTTGTCAAGGGAATTTATTGTTCCTGAAGTGTTTCCCTTATCATATTTATACTTTCCTTGTCCTTCTTCTCCTAGCCTTTGAAGACAGAGGTGTGGGCCACCAGCTTTGGTATCTGCATTCAGAAAAGGTCTCTGACAAGCCTTAACACCATCATTTTAGACATTTTTGTGAGAGGGGACCTAGCAAAAAAATATTATTGTCATTATAAAAAATTACAGTAATTACTGAAGTGCTCAGATATCTTGAAGAAAATAGTCAGAAAATTTGAATCTGAGAGAGAAATAGCTCTCTTCTGGGGAAAATGCCATTCAGTATTCCATAAAGCAATGGGTTGTCAGAAGCCCTCTGAAAATTCTCCTTTCTACCTGTAACA
>VZTR01011731.1:155055-169264 GCA_013400775.1 Chaetops frenatus
GGACCCAAAGAGACGGATTGTGTTGAAGTTGGTGTCTGGAACTGGATGCCAAGTGGGTTATTCATACACATCCACACAAATGTAAAGTATGACTAAGGATGCTTAAAATCTGAAAAAAAAAAAAAAGCTTTTAAAGATTTTGTACATGGCTTATAGCCAGATGCTGTCATGGTTTAACCCCAGACAGAAACTACAGACCACACAGCTCACTCCTCCATCAGTGGGATCAGGGAGAGAATCAGAGGGTAAAACTAGAAAAATACTCATGGATTTAGACCATGACAGTTTAATAGGAAAAGAAAAAAATACACATGCAAAATGAAACAAGGAATTAATCCACAGTTTCCTATAGGCAAGCAGGTGTTCAGGCATCTTCAGAAGAAGAAAAATAATGCTACTCCAGCCAAAACCAGAACTGATACTTATCTTTGTCAAGGGAATTTATTGTTCCTGAAGTGTTTCCCTTATCATATTTATACTTTCCTTGTACTTCTTCTCCTAGCCTTTGAAGACAGAGGTGTGGGCCACCAGCTTTGGTATCTGCATTCAGAAAAGGTCTCTGACAAGCCTTAACACCATCATTTTAGACATTTTTGTGAGAGGGGACCTAGCAAAAAAATATTATTGTCATTATAAAAAATTACAGTAATTACTGAAGTGCTCAGATATCTTGAAGAAAATAGTCAGAAAATTTGAATCTGAGAGAGAAATAGCTCTCTTCTGGGGAAAATGCCATTCAGTATTCCATAAAGCAATGGGTTGTCAGAAGCCCTCTGAAAATTCTCCTTTCTACCTGTAACACCAAAAGTATGATTGCCACATTTTAAAACATTGATTTAAAAGTGAAGGAGAAAAACATGCCTGCTGGAACAAGAGGAAGAACAGAGATTAGGTGCAGCTCTGCTGGAACAAATCCATGTTCTGTGTAAACTGCCAGGAGCCATGCACAGCAAATGGATCATCTGCTTTTGGCACGGCTTCTGTCTGTACTAGACCTCTGACAAAAGATACTGAAGGCTCAAACTCTTTTGGACATTGTCAGGTGGACAAGGAACTGAACAAGGAAGAAGCACAACGTTCCAACAGATGAAATCACTTACAAAACAAGTCTTTTAAGAGAATGTGAGAAAAGTAAACTGAAACATTTTCTTTCTCATCAACAGGACAAGGCAAGGACAAGGTTTAACAGATTGGTTTGGTTTTTTGTTTTTGTCTCCACTGGTTCATACTTCGGTGTGTACTTTCAAATATTTCAGTTACAAATTAGATACTGGATGTTACTGTGAGGGCATGTATCTCCCTCAAAAAATCTATACTCTGCTTTAATCCAAGATTATTTATTTACTGTGAAAGCCAGAAGTTTATTTAAATGTTACCATTTACATATTCCAATTCACTTTCAGATTTAATCTTTGGACAAGAAATGTCAAACTTTCAAAATAACACTTATTCTGTAAAATAGAATAAAAAAAAAAGAGATGTGATCTTCCATATTTACATGTGACATTAGGAAAATCATGAGTTAGGTAAAGGATGGTACTTAAGATTTCAATCAGTTGAAGCTTACTTTGACACACCCTTTAAAGAAGTATTTCCTTTGCACAGATTTTGGTTGTTCTCATTTTTAAAAAATTATGTCATATTTTCCAGATGTTAAGATTAGATATTATGTTTGGAAATTGCATAATTCAGTAAGGTGCTCACATAATTACAATATACAATCCCACAGCACCATTTGTCCTGCAAAGTTATTGACAAATACTATTTGCCACTATCTAAATGTGTTTAACCCAAATACCAAGCTCATTATTTACACTGTTTTCCTTCTGGGAAACATCAGGTTGCTTCTTTCATCCTGTACCTGACTGCAAGTACAAGATTTATTTTTGATCCTGGGCTGCATCTACATGGACATTATTAGCAGAGAGGTAGAGATCTGATTATCCAGTTCTACATACAGCTTGTTAGGCCACATCAGTTGTACTGTGTCCAGTTCTGGTCCCCACAATTCAAAAAATTCCTGGGGTAAGTGGGATTTACACCTGCACTTCAGAATTGCAAAACCACCGGAGAGCAAGATCAGGGTAAGACCCTTTAACCTTGCAAACAAATAGTTTGAGGACTTAAAATCACCCATTAATAAAACACCCTTGGATCATTTTGTTTTACGTAAAAATTTCACCCCACAAAATAAGGACTCTGTGTTGACATAATTTCAGTGCTTAAGGGAGGGAACAGCAGAGGTCTGAGTTGTTAGTTAAGCTGGGGAAACCACAAATTCTCTGAAAAAAATTTAGGGTTGGCCTATGTATGCAGTACAAAAATGAACTCTGAATATGAAAACCAGGAAAATAGACTGGATGTACTGGATGCAGGGGTTGAGGTGCTGATTCCAGCTGGCTCCAAGGAACCCACTGCAAGAGCTGAGGGGAGCTGGTGCTGTCTCTGCAGATGATCTCCTCAAGTACTTCAGTATTTGTCATATTTCTTTCTCAATACCCAAATCAGTAACTAAATTTATAGGCAAGGAATTAAGTTAAATTTCCCGAGTTGAGTCTGTTTTGACCCTTACAGTAGATAGAGCATAATTTTGTTTAAAGATCAGTTATTTGAATTATGTTGGCATGAAAAATAGAGTAGATCTGAAATTCTTTTTTGCCTTTAATGAGAATTTGTCCTTAAATATGAGCAGTCTAGGACAGTCAAGTTCATTATTAATATCTTGCATTTTAGTAGAGTTTTTAATACTGAAATATCCTAAAATATTTTATAAATTACAGCCTACTGGTCATCCAGCTTTCTGCCATTTACAGCATCTCCAGCAGAAAAGGATAATGAATAACTTTGGCAATGGAAAAGACAAACATATTTCATTCAACATAATTTTTTCAACTAGTTTTGGAATAAAAAGCTTCACACTGTCTGCCTTCCAGGAATAAGGATTCATCACTGGAAAATGACCCCTTATATCTTGCAAAAAAGAACAGTTTATGGGGTCCATCTAGAACGGGTAGCAGTAGCTATTTAGGCTGTGCTTCATGCATTTCTGCCATGAGGAAGGAGCTTGTGTGCAGCTGGGGCTTGGACACTGGGTAAAGAACATCTCTGCCAGATGCTGCGATGCTGAGAAAGGACCAAGGAGTCTGAGGAGCTCAAACAACTCCCCCATCAGTCAGGAGTCACCTCAGATTGTTCACGTGTGCCCTGAGCAGTGGCCCGGGAAGAACAGGTCTCCATGTGAACAGCTGGGATAATTTCCCATGTAAACAGGACATTGGATTTATTTTTGCCCTGCAATAGATTAACACATAGATTTCAAACAGCCTTCTAAACCAGTACTTAAGTGAACATACAGCTTTTCTAACCTTCAACAGAATGCTTTCTTCATCCTCAAAGCAGCAGCAAGCCTTTTGTTTTTCCTTTTATTTTACTTCAGGCCAATAGAAGAAAAAGAACAAAATTTGCTACCTCTGGGAGAAGCATGGTTCAGGCTAAAATATTCAGGATTAGATCTACCTTTCTGAGGAAGTATCAGTATTTGCATCTTTGACCTCTCTTCAGAAGTGTATAACACTGTTTCTAATCACACTCTGTCATGAAAGGCAGAGCTTTTCATGGTAACAGGTTAAAATAAATAAATCCATAAAATTAATTTTCTTTCACTGAAACCATATATCGTAGAAAATGTTTTTAACTTTGCACTGTTTCCTTCAGCATTTTGGGAACTCTTATGACTCTTATATTACCTGAAGAGCAAAATAATATTTAACAAATTTCTAACATGTCAGAATGAAGGTTTAACAGTTAACTCTTAACTAGGGAGTTAAAAATATTATAGTACACAAATTTCTTTTTCAGGTTGGTGTTAAAAAGATCTGGTTTTCTATATCATTTAGCATGTGTCAAACAAAAGAATATATTCTGTTTTTTCTTCACATTCTTGACAAGTAAACACCTAAGAGTAAAACTTTTAGGCAATAGTACATGCAAATTTCAACCTTTGACTACAGAAAATTATATAAAATAGAGGATTTTAGACAGAACATATTTTTCCTTTTGGCACTCCTTGTCTATATAAAAGTAGCAAAAAAATCCAAAACCATTGCATGAATATTTCATATCAAAGCAGTTTTTTTGTTCACTTCATGCTCTGAATTCAAGCATAAATGCCCTTATGTGTCTGTGTACACCCAGTAAAGCATTTACTTGCTTCCAGAATTTTCCCTGTCTACTAAAAATTTTGAAATCTAATGGTTAAAAACAGACTGATGTACAGTTCTAAGCTAAAAGATAATAACAATGTGAATAATAGAGGAGATATTTTGCCAAAAAAGGAAAAAACCTGTACCTATTCTCTTCTTTGAATATGTAAGTTCAGTGAGATTTTAGTCAGAATCAGATGTAATTATTATCTTTTCTCCTCTATGGCAGTTCATCCCCACTTTTCAGGATATTTCTAAAAAAGTTATTTTTTAGTATGCTTATTATCATAAGCTGGGAAGTTGCAGGAAAGGAATACTTCACACCCCTATTTGATTTCCCCAGAACATTTGCTACTGATGATTGTAGGCTTTACTGATTTAAGCTACATTATTTTTCTCACATCTGCTGCTGATCTATCCTGATATTGAAATAAATTATTAGCTTGTACATGGTACTGTAACAATTTCAAGCAGTTAATGAATTCCATCTGCTGTTTTCTAATTATTTATTTCCGTTATCTGTTGAGACACAATTGTAGGAAGTAGGGAAGTTCTTTGTCAAATAGAGCACTCAATATTTTCTTCTTTGATGATGTAACAGAGTGGGGGAATAATGACTTTTGCTGAAGGAATAGTATCCTTTCAGCCCTGTTGACATCCATATTAACCCCTCTTTTTTTTTTTTTTTTTTAGCAGTGCAGGTATTTTCACTAATCTTTGAGAGCATTCTCCTTGCTTAATTGCAATTTTGACCACACAAACACAGCAGACCACAGCTACCATACTCCTATACTCCTTTCTAACCACTTGGCTGGCTTTCCCTGCTTACTATGCCAAAGCATCCTCACTCCACAGGAGCTAATGCTACTTCCACTACTGTTAATTCTTAGTGGTTGCACAGTGCCAGCATTTTTGCCATCTCACTGCAAACACAAATGGATTCAGAAGCTTTTTACGTGGGCAGCACAGAGGTACAACAATGGCCAGCGGTTACACCTGGCATTTATTTATGCCAAGTTTCCTGGTCTTTTTCCCAGTCACTTTTTTCTCTCTGTTGAGTTGGCCAGTGCTCTACATCAGAATGAGATCAGAGGACACAAATGAGTCACTCAACATGAGACATCAGTGTTCACCAAGAGCCCAGGAAACCACCTGTATCCCAGGCTGCATGGAAAGAAACGTGACCAGAAGGTGGAGGGAGGTGATTCTGCAACAGAGTGGAGACTCTGCTCTTGTCAGATGCCACCTGGAACACTGGGTATGAAACTCTTGGAGCAAGTCCAGAGAAGGCCCACACAGCTGATTAGAGGACTAAAGCCCCTCCCCCATGAAGGCAGGCTGAGAAAGTTGGGGCTGTTCAGCCTGGAGAAGAGAAAGTTGCCTGAAAACCTCATTGCAACCTTCCAGTAACTGAAGGGGGCCTCCCAGGAAGCCAGAGAGGAACTCCCCCAGGAGCTGTAGTGACAGGGCAAGGAGTAATAGGTTCAAACTGAAAGAGGGGAAATTTAGATATATGAAACAAATTCTTTAGTGTGATGGTGATGAGACACTGCAAGAAGTTGCCCAGAGGAGTTGTGAATATCCCATCCCTGGCAGTGTTCAAGGCCAGGTTGGGTGGGACATTGAGCTGCCTGGTCTGGTGGAAGGTGTCCCTGTCCATTGCAGGGAGTTGGAACTAAAAGATTTTAAGGTCCCTTTCAACCTAAATCATTCTATGATTCTGAATAAAGAAAAATATTCTCAATAAAGTATTTAATGGGGAATGCCTGCATAATTTAAAGGATGCCACTGAAACGACAGGGGAAGAGTCTGTGTAAGTACACAAAAGCAACTCACCAGAGAAGGGAAAGAAATAAACCATTAAAGTTTTTTCAAATGTTTACAGCTACCAGTATGTGTAAGGGGTTAATTGGAGCAGCTAAAGTTAGAGTTTAATTACATTAGTCTTCCAAGTTCCATTAAATTTAATTAAAACAAATAAGACCAGAGGGTCTTAGTAACAATTGACCTGTCTTAAAATTTGTTTTACGAAGTAATTTAGCTTGGAAAGAGCTCAGAAGTAAAAGCCAGCTCAAATGTTTAAAGACTGCCAAAATCACAAATCTCTTACAGGGGAGAGTGATTACCAGCTTTAAAAAGAAGTGTTTCCATCCACCTGTAATTATACAAAAGCTGCAGGAGAGAAAATAGTCCATAAATCCGTAGTTACTTCTGCAATGTATTTAAAAATGCTTTTAGGTCCTTTGAAACTAAAATTGAAGTCTGGTAGTTGTTTTAGATTCCTACTTTTCACTCTTTCTGAGAGACAATATTTAGCTTTCTAGGTTTTTTTTAAAAATGTACTTCAAGGTCTCTTTACTGACACAATGTTAAATTAGAAAATCTCTCATATCATCACTAATGAAATAGCAGTTTAATATTTCACAAAATAAATTTTGGTGCAATTTATCATATATCTAAATTAAAGAAGGTTGGAAGAAAGGACAGGTGGTGTTTGTTATGTTTTCCTCAAGTTACAAGATTGCAGAGAAACTCTTACAGCACAGCAGCTGTTTACTGTCATGCTTTTCTATTAGTAATCAGTTTATGTACCATAGTTTTCCTCACATCAGCTTCAGTTAATATCTTCTAAATAGCTCAGCAGGTCAAATTTCAGTCTTTTGTGATGTGATAATTCCATTAGATCATCATCATCCTTGCATTATTTCCTCTGTTCCTTTCACTACTCACATATTTTGTTTATCCTACCAATCAATTCCCTTTTCAAAAGTCATCCTTCCACATGACTAAGCTTTTCCAGTTTTCAAATGTCTTCACTGATTTATTCCTAAATGTTCCTACATTTATTTTCTGAGGCATCTTATAAAACTCACTTTCATCTTAAGGATAATTAAAGTGTTCTTTGTCTCCTGTGAATTATAACTCAGACAAACCATATTGTTCTCTTATCTTTCACTCTTCAGACATACCTTTCAGCTCGATACCGATGTTTGTATTGGTTTTGCATGGCAAGGATTTGGTAGTGGGGAGGCTACAAGGGTAGCTTTTGTGAGAAGCTGCCAGAAGGATCCCTATGTCCAATGGAGCCAATGTGAGCTGGTTCCAAGCTGGACACTCTGCTGTCCAAGGCTGAACCCACCAGCAACGGTGGTGGGGCCTGTGGGATGTATGCATGGTTTAGAAGAGAGAAAACTACTGCACAACGTAAGTGCAGATGGAGAGAGGTGTGAGAATATGTGCTAAAAAACATCTCTGCAGTCACCGATGCCAGTGGAGAAGGAGGGGCAGGAGGTGCTCCAGATGCCTGGGCTGAGATCCCTCTGCAGCCTGTCGTGCAAACCATGGAGAGGCAACAGAGCCCCTGCAGCCCCTGGATAACCATAGTGGAGCAGAGATCCACCTGCAGCCCAGGGAGGAGAGCAATGCCAGAGCAGGTGGATGCCCAGAGGGAAGGAGGCTGTGATCCCATGGCAAGCCAACATTGGATCAGACTCCTGGCAGGACCTGTGGGCCCATGGAGAGAGGAGCCCACACTGGAGCAGGGTTGCTCACTGGACCTGTAGACCTGTGAAGGACTCATGCTGGAGCTGCCTATTGCTGATGGACTGCAGCCTGTGGAAGGGACCTGCACTGGAGCAGTTCATGTAGGGCTGTCTCCAATGGGAGGTACCCCACACTGGAGCAGGGGAAGAGTGTGAGGGGTCCTCCCTCTGAGAAGGAAGAAGGGACAGAGACAATATATGATGAACTGACCACAGCCACCATTCCTTATTCATCCTGTGCTGCTGGAGACAAGGACACAGTGAAAACTAAGAGTGAAGCTGAGCCAAAGAAAGAAGAGACAGGTGGGGGAAAGGTGCTTTTAAGATTTCTGTTTATTTCTCTTTATCCTACTGTGATTTCATTGGCAATAAATTAAACTAATTTTCCCAAGTCCAGTCTGTTTTGCCCATGACAGGAAGGGATGAGGGATCTCTCCTTGCTCTTATCTCAAACCAGGAGCCTTTACTTATGTTTTCCCTGTCCAGCTGAAGGGAGTGATAGAAGAGCTTTGGTGGTCACCTGACTCCCAGCCCATATCAACCCACTGGACACCTTCCCTTCTGCTTTCTGAAATGACTTCCATGTCAATAAGCATCTCTTTTTAGCAGTTAATTGGACTTTAGATATTTGATTTTTTATTGTAAGATCCCTGCCTGTAAATATCTTTCTGTCCTTTGTCTTAAAGCAGTTATATGTGTACTCTAAATCTCTACTGGTGGTTTTTCCTGCAGCAAGCTTGATGGTATTATGTATAGTTGACATTTATTCCAACACCCTCTCCTTTCCTTGCAACTGGATTCAAGCATCTCCTGAGTGAATATTCGCCCCCAGTGATCTTTTCATTTCCCTGACTAAAGAAAAATATTTCATCAGATACCCTCTATGGGCTGCTTGCCAGCATCCTGGGCTCACGCAAATGTGCACTGCACTTTCTGTTTTGTTGCAGAAGCTCTGGCCACATGAGGCAAAGGCAGTTCTCTTTATAGAAACCGTCATTTTGCAACTTTAATTCTCTACCTGAGGTAATGCTAGTGCCCTCTGCTTTATCATTTGACATGTTCTCTCACCAGGGTCAGCAGGAAAGGACATAAGATCTATACAAAGATGCAGCCTGAAGATTCCAGGTGAAGAAAAAAAGGATCAAGCCACCCACATGAAGTCTCAGATCTCCTCTCTTCCAAAACATATTTCTCCCCAAACAACGGGGGTTTGCTCCCATTTTGCACATTTTTAACAGAGTACTTTGATCTGGCCTGCTTTAATGAGACTTCACCCTGTGTTTTCCTATAGCAGTTCCAACAGTGCAGTTGAAATTTTCTGCACATTTTATTACTTAACACTTTTATCATACCAAAATATGTTGTATGGCTGAGGTGAATGATAAATACAGTTTACTTTTCAAGACATAGATAAAAACTTCGAGGCCTTTGCACAAGCTTTGCTTATATGATATAATGTAACATTAATTTAATGAAATATAAATAAATTTTGTTTAATAGTTGACATGGTTCTTTCAAGATCTATTAAAGCCTTTCCATATGACAAGAGACAAAGCAGGAGAGGCTGTTATTTGCAGCTTCTCTTCTTTGATGTAATTCACAGGTGTAACAGTAAAAAGAAGTTAGTTAGCACTGCAAAAGGAAAAAACTCTGATGGTATGGAGAAGAATACTACTTGTTTCAGATTTTACAGTAGATATTGAAAGAGAAAACCGCATCTGTTTTACTAAAGGACTGTCTGTTTTCACAAATGATTGCCAGTGTATTAAATTACATTCCAAAATTGTCCTTCCCCATCTGTGTGCAGAACCTCCCCAGGCAGACAAGCAGCACGCCCAGACTCCAGAGGGAGGAACATATGAGGCTGTGTGAGTTATGCAGGATTGAGGAGATGCACAGTGTCTCACTGCCCAACAAAGGAAAAATATTTTCTCAAGAGCTTACTGCAGGAAGACTTTAACAAAACCAGACATATTTACTGTCTCTCCCTCACCACTCTGAAGGAGGATTTATTATGCCTGGGACAGTTCTCAGCTGTGTCATCTTTTGGGACAGTGTTGCAATGAAGGACTGCTGGCAACAGCAAGCAGTTGAGACAGGAAGAGTCAGGGGATATTCAGGTTTCTGCTCTCAGACTCTCCTCATCCAATTCTCAAGCAAAACTCAGGGTCTGAGTTGCTTTCTTGAAACCATAACTGATAACTTTTTTTCATTCTGGAAGTGCTTCATGTGATTTGATTACTCTTGCTCCTTCAGAATGTTTTTCTTGGATGACATAGGATGGAACAGTTTATTTCAAAGAGGAAAAATAGTCAATTTATAAGCCAGAGCAAGACCACATTGAAATTCAGTAAATCTCTCAAATTTTTCCTAAGGAATTTTACAGTAACATTGCATCAATTAGGATTAAAAGAAAGGAGGGGTGGGGTTCTTTGGTTATTGAATGTGCAGCCACAATGATCTAATATTAAATGCTGGTATTGTGAGTGGTTTCATTTACAGCTGAGCACCTTACTTTCAGTTCCAGCTGCTCAATATTATGACCAAATATTGATATAACGAAATATGACGAATAATTCAGTTCATTATATTACTCAAATGAGATATCTCTGGCTATCAATAATAAGCATAAAAAATACCTCCAAAGTAATGCTAATAAAAATTCCATTAAATTTGTTTATTACAGAGAAGAGAGATCTTATTATTCTTTGCTCTATTCCTTCTAGGTAGCTTTTTGCTTCATGCTTTATAGTGACAAGGTATCACTTGTTACAATGATTAACATGAAGATAGTATTAAATATAAAGCATCTCTTATGTGATTTAGGTAGTTCAGTTTATCCAGTAACCCATAAATATTGTTTTGGTTTCCATGGTTACTCAGGGGATGCTAGCAATTTTCTTCAACACCATTGGTTGCCAAGAATACGAGAAGTGGTTAAAAAACACAGCAGTTACTAATCCAGATTGCAGGGGTGTAGTCCTGCATTCAGAAATTGCATGTAGTAAATCTCATTTGATGCAGCATTTGAATCCAGAATGTATTCTCTGAAGCATTCTTCTTTGGATTTATCAAGATACCAAGATTGGAATAAGAAGCAAAAATTGTAGAATCATTTATTTATAGAAGAGTTTGGGTTGGAAGGGACCTTAGAGATCACCCAATTCCAACTTCTCTGCCATGGGCAGGGACACCTTCCAGCTGTTTCCACTATCCCAGCTTTTTCCAACCTGGCTCTGGACACTTGGAGAATCCAATCCACAATTTCTCTGGTCAACTTGTTCAGTGAAGAACCTGCCCTTTTTTTAGGGTGAGTTGTGCTTAGTTTGCAGCAGGATGGCTGGGATACACCTGAGGGATCTTTGGCTGGATTCTCCAGCTGGGATTTGCTCTTTAAAAGTATTATTTTGGAATTACACCACGAGGAAAAAGTTCTTTCTGTGGAGAGTAGCAGAGCCCTGGAGCAGCTGCCCAGGGAGGTTGTGGAATCCTCTCTCTGCAGAGATCCCAAACCCACCTGGATGTGTCACCTGCTCCAAGTGACCCTGCCTGGACAGGGGTTGGACTGGGTGATCTCCAGAGGTCCCTTCCAACCCCAACAGCTCTGTGTAACTGCAGGAAAAGCAGCTGGGTGGGATCCTTGAGGTTGGGAAGGATGTCAGAGTCTCTTTATTTTCCCTTGTAGTGCACCANACCTTAGAGATCACCCAATTCCAACTTCTCTGCCATGGGCAGGGACACCTTCCAGCTAGAGATTGCTCAAAGCCCCATTCAGCCTGGCCTTGAACACTTTCAGGGGTGGGGTATCCACAGTTTTTCTGGGCTACTTGTTCCAGCACCTGACCATCCTCAACATAAAAAATTTCTTCCTAATATCTAATCTAAAACCATCCTCTTTCAGTTTAAACCCATTCCCCCTTCTCCTATCACTGCATGCTCTTGTGAAAAGTCCCTCTCTCACAGGCCCCCTGTAAGATGTTGGAAAGCTGGTGTAACTGAACTGTGCTCTGAAATTCAAACCCTTAAGGATCTGTATCAGATTATGTGCAAAACAGAGATGCCAATTATTTCTAATTTTTCACTTCAATGGATTAAAAAATAAAATCCTGTCTTTTCATTAGAACAAGTGATGCCTAAAACCTAATTTTGTAACTAATTTAGAAGTGAAATAAGAGAATAGCTTTACTTTTTAGACATGTATCACAATGCAACTTCCCAAACAGCTTGCTGAAATAATTCCATATTGTGTGAAGACTAAAAAATTTCTGCAATGCGCTATATTACATAATACAGACCTAGCACCTATAATATTTATCTTTAAAAAAAACAAAGGAAAATATAATTATAGACTACACTCTCAATGAGCAGGAACATAAATGCCGTTGTTGTGCAAAACAACAGATCACATTTTTCTGGAATAATAAAACCTTCTTGCTTACCTTCCATGAAAGAAAAACTTTTTTTTTTTTAAGTGAAATGTCACTCTTTTGCCTTCACAAAGAGTTCTAGGAATGCTGAATGTCAAGTATCTACAGTAAAATGCTGAGTTGTTTTTGCTCTGGCTGGAGACTTTTTTTCAAGCTGTGCTTATCAGTGGATATCTCTTTATCGCCTTTGTAAGGTAGTTTATTTAAATCTCAGTTTGTATTTTCAGTTCATTAGTAAATTAAAAGTGCCAGTAGCCAGCTAATTAAAGAACTGCATGAAAGGATTTGCAAATTTATAGTCATAACATTTCATCTAGGACTGAATTTATTCTCAGTTGAAATATATGCATTAGTAATATTCTATTAACTGTAGTTGGGGACTGACTTATTAAGCTACCAGTGTAGACTTTGAGCCTAAGGCATTAAAATATGTGGAATTCATTAGACAACTGCAACATTTATGTGGGAGCTGGTCCCCAGCAGACCATGAGCCCAGCAGAAAATGTTCTGGTAACCCTACACTGTTAATAAAGAGGATAGAGGACATCTTTGCTATCCCTAAGGCTGCCCAGGACCTGAAAAAAAAATCCAGATGTTTAGCTGTGTTAGGACTAAACCAGGCTGCTTTCAAGACCACGACTTTGTTGTGACTTATTATTTAAGAGCTGCCTGAAACCAGCTTTTTAGAACAGTTGCTTTCTATTTCATGACACATGCTTTGTTGCACAGAAAATAGCAGCATAAATAATACAGTAAATATCACATACTGCAAAAATTCAGCAACATGGTGGAAAATTGTAGAAAACAGGAAAATTCTCCATAGTTCATGGTGTGATGTTTAAGGCACTGGACTTTTCTGATGGCTTTCCTGAGCTATTTCTTTGAAACATCACCCTCCCTCAGCTACCAGTTTGTGTGAGTTTGCTGCTACCAGGCTTTGCACCTTCTTACCAATGGATGGTATGGAAACAAAGAGGCTACGCTGCTATAAATACACAGACAACAATCAGCTCATAAACCCTGGCCCAAACATGGTTCCAAGCCAGGTGAGTATTAAGGCTATAATACATACTTTCCCCTGGCCACCTGCTTTTGGCAACTATATGAGACAAGATACTGTATCAGCCAAACTTTTGTTTTGACTACACTTACGTAAGAAATATTTGACATTCAGTTTTAATAAAGAGCTCTCCATCATGAGAAAGGGCAAGAATGAGTTTGACATGAAATATTCTATTCAAGATAAATTTGTACTATAAGATACAAAGCCACCTGAAACTCTGCCTGGTTGATTGCAATAGCTTGTATGTTTTTTTCTGGGCCCTCCATCACTCCCTATAACTATTAACAGTACAAAAATTAGTCAAGGTGAAGCAACTCTTGCTCTTAGATCAGGCACCCTTCTTCCCCCCCGGCCTCAACAAGAAGCTCAGGCATAAAGAAAAAATATATTTAAACACAGCTCTTCATTATTGCTGACAGAAGGGCCAGCATGATATGACAGCATCCTAAAATATTGCCACAATAGTGTAAATGAACTATTCTCATCATGCCCAGAAAGCTTCTCAGCAGTAACACTGGGCTTAGGATCATCAGCATGAGCTCTCATGAAAGCTAAGACAGTTTTACCACTTGATTTATTCAGCCATGTTCCCAAATAACTGAAAACTCATAAAATTCTAAGATACCACTTTTTATGGAAAACTAGCAAATATATTAGCAAAAGAGGGGGTATTTGGGGTGGTTGTTGTTTTGGTTTGGTTTTTTTTCCTTAATTTTGAAGCAGTTTTATGTTTTCTTAGGCTTGTAAGGCAAATGCTGATGAAAAGAAAAAAAATAGAAGTGGGTTTAACCTTTCTCATAGTTTCTCACTTTGCCATACTGTATCCATTTTTGTTTGTTTGTTTGTTTGTTTTTTAAATGTGCTGGTATTTTACACTGTGGACCACACAGAGTATTAGCAGAAAGCACTCCCTTGACCTATGCATACTTTTACAGGAAGAATCTGATGTTCAACTCACTTATTCACCTCCCCCCC
>VZTR01011731.1:180814-201879 GCA_013400775.1 Chaetops frenatus
AATAAGAAAATCCCAACACTTCTGCTGTGGTAGAAATGTGATGTCTCAGGAACAGCATCAGGAAACAAAATCTATAGCTCATTGCTGTGAAGTCTATGATAGCAGCCTCATAGCTTCTCTCCACTGATCTGCTGCTTCTGCTGTTGTTGTTGGTTTTTATTATCATTATTGTTTTATCATTGAGTACTGCCTGGTCCTTATCCAAGTAGAAGAACACGTGTGCAGCTCTAAACACTGGATAAGGCCCTATAACACTCAAAATCCAAAATGAGCTGCAAAAGAGTATTCTACATCTTGAAAAAGGGTAAGCTTTTCTGTAATTTGCGCCTACAGCTAGAAGGAATCAGATATATCTGTTCATTATTAACCTGTACATTCATAGCCCCCTCAAATTATCACATAAGTTTGTACATAGTGAAATCTTTTCTTGTAGATAATGAGGGTTAGGTTCTGAACAGAAATCCAATGGAAAAAACTCTATAATCTGCCTTATATTTACTCTGAGCAGAAAAAGTTTGGATTGCTTCATTCACTTTGTTTTGAATATAGATCCATGTTTTATTAAAACAAAATAAAGAGGGAAGGGGAAGGGAAAGGGGAAAGGGAAGGGCAAGGGGAAGGGGAAAGGCCACAAGAGCAGTTCTGAAATTCACTGAAGAGACTCTGAATATTCAAATAACCCTCAGGTTATGGAAATGCCAAACAGAAGTGTCTCAAAATTTTCATTATTTTGATTTCGTATTGAAGATCAACGACAACATACACACACAAAAAAATCAAGCAAGTGCTAATTAAGCAGTAACACCCTCAGGGAAAAAAAGCAGTACTTCCTTTCTTTCTTTTCAGGCTTTATGTAACTGCCCCAAGAAATAAAATGCAATGCCAGTATGAGCAGCAATATTGAAACAGACAAGAAGTCTGTTTCTCTGACAAAATACCTCCTTGTCTACTTTATATGGAAATATATTTCCAGCTGAGGAAATACATCCATAAATACACAAGGTAATAGTATCCTTTGGTCATTTGCTGTGGCAAAGATCAGTTTCATAAAAGCAAGCATTCCATTAAATTAATAGCTGTGTTTTCCTTTTCAAAATCTGATTAGAAAAAGAAGAAGGAATAAAACTGTCCACCCTTTGAAATACTGCTTTAAAATACATCCTGAAAAATGCTTCTGTTTCTGGGTGAAAAACAAATGCTGATAAATCTGACTTTCTCCACAGTGAAATTTCCTAAAGAGATAGAGGCAGACAAATCACTGAGACAAACAGTGAGACGATTCCCAAAGGCAGAAGATAAGAGATTGATGAACGCCTGACAGCCTGCAGTGTGGAGAACACATGACTGGTTTGGAATACTTTTGGTTTTTCCTTAAACTCCACTACATGAAGTATTACAGATCTCCCTATTTTCAGTGCTGACTGAGTGTTTGTGTGTTGGTCAGATGTAAGGATCCTGTCCAGACTCCTCTGGAAACCAGCAGTACAAAGGGGTAGGGAAAAGGGAGGCTGCCTCACAGTTACTTGAAAAACCTCACCTTTGTCTTCAGACAGCTGCTATCTTGTCTTGTGACTGCCCTAGAGGGGTGATGATATATGCAAAGTTTGATGGACTGACAGCTAATGGATTTAACACCTACCACAAGGGTTTCTTCTTTTATTCCTGTTTCCAACCTCAGCATGATCATTCTCCAAGGCCATCTAGTTAGGCCATCAACTTTTCAAAATAACTAACTTCCATTACTTTACCATGTACAAGACTCAAACAAAACTTTCTGATTGTAGTAATACATATCAACTAAATTATCTGTCTCAGAGTCTGAAAAAGTTTTAATTGTATTGATCACATACTACCTAACTCTGTGAAGTATATTCATTACTGAATGTATGTTCTGTAGGATTTAATAACTGCATGAAAAAAATACTACAAATAATTCAATCTAGCATTTTTTCCCTATCAAAAGCTTCACTTTTCAGCAGTTAATAGAATATTTTGGATATACAGTGGAGATAGAAAGTAAGTAAGGTGGGGGAGAGAGAGGGTGGTGCTAGCCCCAAAAGCTGTTCAGCCTATGTGAAACACACCTTGGCAGGAGATGTAAAATAATCCATATCTGATAGAGCTCTCTTGGTCCATCTGGCATGGGCACCTATGTACTCAGCAAAGCTCAAGGGAGACACTTTCTGAAGAATGACATAAATTATTACTTTGCAGCACTCCTGTCGTCATTCTTAACCAAGTGCTTGCTTCCAGGTCACAAAGACAGGCAGCTTGTTCAATGGTGAAAAAAACTCGGAGTGATTACCTGCCTGCCTTCAGCTCTGCATCTTCCTGTCAATCATACAGTCAAAATTTCTCTGAGACCACTTCTGTGGTATGAAGAAGAGTGACAGACTACCAGACCCTTATGTCTGGCAACCCTACCATCCGTGTATTTGCCATTTCCTGATTAAAAAGCAGCTGATATCACAAAAGGATTCAGCATAAAATCCACTTGTGATCTCTATGGTCTCTCAGTACAAAGACAGCTTGTCAAAACATGAGAGAAAAAGTCTGAATTCTTCAGTGCCATGGAAACTGAAGTACTAATAAATGTACTTTTTCTTTTTTACTTCAGCTGGAACTGCACTTGAGCCAGTCTTTTAGTAGAAAACTGTTAAACTGTCCCTGTAATTTCAGTGGTGGTGAAGTGGAGTGTGTTAAAAAATACAGAAAAGAGGATTTTTTTTGGAACAGAGCAGCAGTCAGAAGAAGCAGGGCAAATGACTCAGGAAAAGAGGTAGGTTTGGATGGAATTTAAAGGCCAGAAAGATCACAAGATGACACTTTGGGGGGATTTAATTAACAGTAACTTTTTTATGATTCAGGAGTGCATAGAAAAGGCAGTGACACAGGGGAGGATGCTATGAACCATAAACAACCTTTTCCTTGAAAGTCACTTTTCCTTTTTCACAGTGCAGTACATTCATGCAGGTCCTGCTTCACAGACCTCTGAAACAAGAACAGGGCAGCTTCCTCCCATGGACACTCTTCAGCACTCACTGAAAGCAGCTTCTGCAATTGCTTCTTTGGTGTAAACTAAACTAGGGGCTTTCTGCTTTATTTCCAGCCATGTGCTGTATTATTTCAAGATGAAGAAAGCCTGCAGTATACAGCTCTGTGACACAGGACCACCCCTTCTGCTTTTGAGCACCCTTTGAACTTCACCAAGTCTGCACTGCTACAGCTTTGCACTTGCCCTGCTGTCCTGGAGAATAAGATAGCAATGCATCCCTGGTTTACTGTCCCTGATTCTGATAATCTGCAATTTTGGGGGGTCTCCAGAGGGCCAAAGACTGAACTGAAGATTCAGTAGCCTTTGCAATCTAACAAATACTCTGAAGGAAAAGTCATTTTGCGTTACAAAGTGTTTGGAAATCCCATCCAACTCTTGAGTCCCTGAACTGAAAATAGGACAAAGATGCAAGACTGTCAGAAGGAACTACCATATAACCTGTCCTGATGGTTTTATTATGTATTAAGCTTTCTCTTTTGATCACTGTTGAAAATGGGATTCCAGGTTAAAGTTGCCTTTGGTCTTACAAAGGACAGTCAGACTTCCATCCCCACCCTGGCTGCTGGTGCTGCTGGGGCATTTGTTTGTTAGGCCAGCCCACAGGAGCAAACACTTCTCCAAACCCAGTACATTTGTACTGATCAAGATCCTACTAAGGAAATCTTTCAACTATTCTGACAGGCAACAGTCTAATGGTTGCTGTGGCTAATTAAAAAGATTATGGATGGTCAGGTAGGGTTCAGAAAATTTTGTAAGCTTCTCTCCAGCTCCCATAGCTGGTACTAATTCAGCTGCTTTTCACAGCACACATAAGAGAAAAAAATATGCAATCAGGAAGTCAACTAAGTGTTTGCTTTTAAAGTCTCAGATTCTTCATATATAAAACTTCTCCTTGACTAGATATTTTGTTTTATTTAATCAATAGTGAAAATCTAAGTAATTATGTTTCTAAAAAGTAGGTTTTTTCCTTAGCTGTGAAGTATGAAAGAACTGACAACATATACTTTTCTTCCTTCTTATATTTTCTAGGTTTTCATTAACATGGCTGTCAGACAAGTTGATAAACTCAATACCTTTTCCACCTCCTCTGCTATCATAAAGACAACATTTATCTCTGTGGGCAACATCTTCTTCAAATGCATCTTATATAACCATTTTCTAGGAAGACAGGAAATTGACAGGCTCCAATTTATCTCTACACAGTATCACCCATTTATTGAACTCTAGATCTAAATGCATGTTCATAGCAATAGGCAATACATACTACTACAGAAGTATTTTTCCCCCTTTCAGGAAACACTGAGGTTACAAACAGTGTTTACTAAGTCTTCAGTACCATACTAAAACAATTAATTTAAATTCCCAGCTTTATAATTTTTGCCTACATGGGACAGTACCTTCCCAAGCCTTGTCCAAGCCATAGAAACAGTCCAGATGTTTATGCTGCCTCTGTTTTGTAGGACTATCTCATTTGAAACTCATTTTGGTGTTATTCCAGAGCTTTGCAATTTAGAATGTAGATTGTTCTGTCACTATGCAACAAAATGTTCAAACACAGACCTAAATTCTAATAAACATGTTATGAGCAGGCATTTAGTAACCGTAAATTTACAGGATTAAACTTTGGATTTATGTTTTTATTGCATTCTGTAGGAGCAAGTTAAAATTGCTGCCTGTACACATATAATTACTAGTGGAACTTGACAAAATTTTGTTATACTCATGGCTGTCTTATATGAGCTGCAGTTACTTGTGAGTTGCTGACACTTTATTGTCTCATACTAGTAAAACAGCAGTGACATCTATATTTTTCACAGCCAAGCTTAATCATAGGTACATCTGTCAAAATCTCAAAATACACTCAAGACTCTTTTGCTCCATAGATGACTTCCTAGTTTCTCCTTCTCATTCTGCCCTTCCCCAAGTGACATTTAAAGATCCACTTTCCTACCCCCAGATCTATATTTGAAAAGCAATCAACTGGTCCTGCAAGCATCTGACACATGCTTTTCTGTACTAGTTGTTAATTTTAAAGATGCTGCAGTTTAGAATTTCTTTGACATTTACTCTCAAAGATTTGTGCTCCTGAATACATTTATGTAATTTATTTATCCCCAGTTGTTTCTGAAACCCCTATAGAGGCAGAGCCCGATCATTACAAGATATTTGCCATGAGTGTTTGTTAACTGCTTTGAGTATCCCTTTGCTTCTTGCACCACTTCTGCAATTACTATGGTACTTCAGCCATCCCTGAATGCTTAATAATCTTTAATATGCCTTCAGTGCACTGAAATAAATAGACAGATGGATTTAAAAATATATCATCTGTATGTATAAAATACATCAAGAATGTACATATGTCTTTTCATTTAGTACATTTCTAATGTGCTCCAAGATGTTTGCAGCATAATATAATTAACTTAAATGTGAGATTTAAAAAAAATACAACTACCTAAACACAGTGTCACTCACAAGAAAATATTTCAGATGTAAATATTCCAGTGGATGAGAAAAAAAACTCTTTCAGATTATGCAAACAAAAAGAGTGTGAGAGTGACCGGGGGAAGGGAAAAGAGGGACAGAGACCCTGAGTGACTGAGTGACAGAGTGCCTGCCTGACTGAAAAATCTGAACTGTGGAAAAAGGTTTCAAGCTAAAAGCCTGCAGTCTAGAAGCAGGTAAAAAGGCGCTGCATGTTTCCTTTTCTAGTAGAAATAGGCAGACTCAAGCTGCCTAGCACAGTGTGATGATATTAACCCATTTCCTCTCTGAAAACCAGAAAACCACGGCAACCTCAGAATCCAGCAGTGGTATGATAATATCTTAGCTTCTGGCAGCAGAGGATGAAAACCAATAAATATGCATGGAAAGGCAGATAAATTCAGATGGTTATTTAAATCTATAAACAACAAAACCCACAAATATACCTTTGCGACCTTAACTTTCTATATGAAACTTCCCTGAAAAATCCCCCATAATTTTGAATTATATAGATTCAGAGAAAGGCTTAGGTTGAAACAGACATCTAAATATCATGTAGTCCAATCCTCTTGCCATGATCAGAGACACCTCCCACTAGGCCAGGTATCTTGAAGCCCCATCCAATGTGTCCTTCAACTGGGGCAGCACCTTGCACTAGGTCTTGTTGAATATCACAGGGTTATATAAAATCGTGCTTTGAACAACCTAAGGATCATGCTAAACTTCTATTAAAATATTAATTAATTATATAAAGGAATTAATTCATAATGCAAATTTAAATAAGTGAAATATTACAATATTTTCTTTACAGATTTGATAGCATTCTTTAATATTTATAAAATGTTGAGTGTTTATAGAAATTGGAAGTCAAATTAAGTTCATATTAATCACTTAAAATTCTTCATTAGTAATAGAAAGCTGCCTAATAACACAACAAGAAAAATATAAACTATCAGTAGCATGTATTTTAACCTAAACTCATTGATTTCATTAGATGTAATTAATACAAATTTAGGATTTTTAAATCTCATCCCAGTTGATATTCAAAAATACTGTAAAATTTTATTACAATTTTCTTTCAGCAGTCTTAACAGTGACAGTCACTAGTTCAGAGTTTGGACTTTCTTAAAAAATTTAGTGTTAATCATCTATCATAAAGAAATACCTTTAAAATTACCAGGAAATTTAGCTTATTTTAACTTAACTGCAAACCACTCAAAACTTAATAAATCATAATTTCTTTTAACTTTCAAAAAGCTCTAAAACCAGTTAAATTCCAGTGTAAATGCCTGTATTTTCTATATCTCATTGTATGTATATTGCCCAAAATTAGGACTGACTGGCAAGGGGTGGAATGGTGAAATGGCCTGGTGGTGTGTCTTTGGAAATATGGGCACATAAAGTCATTGCATTTGAGTGACAGATTTTCCTAATATGCTCTAGAAAGTGTCTGAAGTTAGAAGACTACTTAGCACATGAATTGTACTTACATCTATGTTTGGTTTTATAATCTGTATTGCGACAGGATGTGAGCAGGATTAGGGTGTAACATAAAATTATTTTAGCGAATTTTCCATGGTAAGTGGAAAGGTGTTTAAACACTCATGGTGCACTCTAAGACAAGACATGGCAGACTGAAAATTGCATTCTCACCATGCACCAACCAGTTATCCCTGGCAAGTCTCTGCAACAACTCCAGCCCCTAAGCGTAATCCATCTTTATACCTGTCCACATTTTCCGTGTGTTTTTCAGGTTTCAGACTTGCTCCTTTCAAGATAATGTTATAAATATTGTGTACCACAGGCTCTTCAAAATTAACACTTCCACTAGTCAAATTACTCAATAGCTAGGCTACTTTGTTTTTATAAAGTCGAATAAAAAGCAGGCAGAAAGGGGAGATGAATTAAGGCCTTTTCCAACAGAATATGAAAAAATGGAAAAATACTACATGCCCATCAGAAAACATACCTGCATGAAGGACATTCCATCAGCTGTGATTAGCTGCAAATATTCACAAAAGCAGAACACCAGTTATTGGATTTGCAGTACACTTGTTGCCAGTACTTTCTCCTCATCTGAGGCAGGAGCAAGGTGTGAGTATTTACAGTCTGTCAGAGAAACCTGACAAAGCAAAAGCCGCGCTGAGCTCATCGCTACCAACGGCTTGCCCCCAGCTAAAAGTTTCATTAGATCCTGACATCCTTTTGCAGAGATATATGAATGCAAAAAAAGGCTGTAAATGCTCTTTCTGAAGGCTAAGGACCCCTTGGTCTAAATACATGAAATGTCAGTAGGGAAACGGATTGGCAATGGATGGAAATTGCCCTTCCCACAGAGGAGAGTGGTGAGATGGCACAGAACTGATTGATGGTGGAGTGGAATAGGAATGAGATGGGCAATTTTCATTTAGAATTTTAAGGTCCAAGGGTATAAGCAAAGCAATCTCTTGGGTTAAATAAGGGATAAACATATTTTCTATCTAATGCAGATAAGGAATGTAAGAAAAAAATCGTCATGAGCTAGGGAGATTTAATGTTAATCATCGCCTTTGCTAGTGGACATTTGTAAGATATCTCTGAAATCTAATGACAAGCTGTAATTTCACAACTGCTTTACAATGACATAAAGCAGGCACATCTGTCAAAAAACCCAGTCTATCTCCTGCCTGCCAGTGCTTACCCTCTGTTTCTATCACCCCATGTTTCTACTGGCACAAACTGCATTCAGGGAGCTATATCCTGAAGCTCACAGGGATTCTGATTAAGGATATCCTGGTTTAAGGTGGCCATGCAACTCCCATTACAGTTTTGAGAGAACCCGGACAGCAAATACTAAAATGAAACGTGTATGTGCCTGTAGAAGGTTCCTGCCCTTTCCGTGAGAAACCTGTACCTGAGGCGGATGAAATTTTATGAGTAGTGTAATTAGGGAGATCTGTCAAAAGAAAATGATAATTCCCCTCTGAGCTCAAAATGTACCCAACTATAATTAGCATTGGCTTTTTTACTTGTACACAATAACAAATATTATATTCAATCAAGACTATATTATCAAACAATGCTGTATCTAATAACAAATGCACAATTTTAGTCATTATTAAAATGCTGGTATCTTCCTTTTCCCTATTAATAACTGTACATTGATATTAACAGTTTGGTAGTAATCAAAGCTGCTCATTTCCTTTCAAGAACCTGTCATTCTCATACAATTGAATAATGAAGAATGTTTGGTTGTAACAGCATCCTGGCAAGGAAAGAGAGAAAACAAGGGGCTCTGTCAAAACAAACACAGTTTCAAATACCAAAACTTCAATATCAACAGCTTGAGAATGTACCAGGTTCTCATATTTTTCACTAAGTTTATTTTAAAAACTTGGCATATCTAGCTAGAATTTTCTATTATTTATTTTTAAAATTAGATCTATAGTGGTGCTTTTTTTCTTCTCCTACATGTTAAATGCTGTTTTGCAAGGTAGGATCTGTAATCCTACAGAGAGACATGCAAACAGGCAATGCATGAAAAAGCATGGTATGCAAGCCACTTTAATTGAGGATGCACCATTTTGTCCCTTCATAGGTTGCCCACTGGGTCACTAGGATTGGCATTAACATTAATTAAATATAAAATAACATACAAGCTTAGGGCATCATCAGGTATTAATTATGCAATTTATGGAAGATTTAACTCACATAATTTAGATTTTTTTTTTTTTGTGAATTGCAATTTCCATCAACTAGGACAGCAAATTTTCAATAGTTTTAGTGTGTAAAGCATAAGAGCTTTAGCCACTGTTTTACTTTGTTAAGTTTTCTTTATTATTATCTTACTGTCTTAAGTTATCATTGCCATCAGTAGAATTTGCAAAGAATTTTGTTGCTGTGAGCTTTTCTGTTTTGAAGAGGCAATATTTCTTGTTTTTGCTTTCTGTTAAGGCATTTCCTTGGATGTGTGACTGTTATAATTTACCTCTGGGCCAGCAACACACCCAGCAACACAGTTTGATCCCTGTTAGATGTGAATATACTACTGCAAATCCGTTGGAGTTGACAATATGGAGTTTGTGTCAGCTTGTATTTTTATGTGTCTTTTACATAGCTTACAGAATGTTATCCAGCACAAAGCTTTATGGCAACAAGTTAACAGTCAGGATTTTTTCTGAAGCAGAGCTGAAAAATGAGTTTATATCATATCAGAGCTTTGTACTATGAGGCTGTGGATTTTCTGATTTTGGGATTATTAGCCTAGCAACAGATTTGGTCATGGAACCCACAGCTATCCCATCAGCTGGCCTCATATATTTATTTTTTGCTTACAATAACATGCAATATTCCAAATAGCTCATTCCAACTGCAAACAGATTCCCAAGATAAAAAATATATATGTAGGGTAATAGACGTTCAAGTCATTACTGTTATAAAAGTACATTTGTAAATGTGTTTTCCCATGATGTGTAGGTCATCATTGCAGATATATATAACACATTATGAAACCCAAATTCTTATTATTATCTGCACCAGAGTAGAAAAAGTAGATGCATAGCAATCTATTGTCTCTTTAGAGCTCTAACTCTGTTAATAATCTTACTATTTTCCACCCAGACTGATAAAATAGGAATGATCCGTAATGCTCTCACATTAACCTTATTTTAACTTTTATTGCTTTCTATGCTCCTGCTAAGAAACAAACAAAAACCTTGCAAAGATGATTAGGCAAACACTTCCCTCAGAACCACCCCTTAGGCTGGTCTAGTGGATAATTATATAGTCTGGTACACTGTGCAAAAACAGGCATAATTTTACAGTATCCCCATATTTATGTGCTACGTGAAATTTACTGCCTTGTATGATATAGCATATTTTATTTTACTATTATATGCTACAGCTGTGAAATACTTTTGTCTTATGCATTAAAATCCCTAAAAAATATTTTTCAGTTCCTAGTAAACAATGAATATTTAGAAATTTTACATTGAATAGATATAATAATATCTATGTGAATACACTGGACTTACCTGCTCTGTCACCACTGCACAGGGTTTATGTGGCATTCCTCCAAAGTTTTCCACTCAGCTCTGTATCATTAGCACAAGTTAATTTCAGGCTCCATCTTCTGGTTAAAGTGTTGATGAGTTTGTAAATGAAAAAGCTGATTATTTATCTCAGGGTCCCAAGAGCATCCATGGTGCTGCCTCTCCCTGCAGTGAGGGGGGCTCCCCTCACCTGCCTGTGACCCAGGCCCCCATCTCACCTTGCAGGGCTGTCACCCCCTGCCCCAGGGATGCTGCACCAGGGCCAGTCTTTAGCTCCCCACTGCCTGACCCTGCCTGCCCATGGACCCTGAGCCAGGATCAGCCAGACTGGGCTTGGTCCTGTTCCTACAGCCCTGCCTGGCTGTGCTGATGGCCAAAGCTACTGCACAGGAGGGGTCTGTGCCTGGGCAGGTGACACCAAGCAGGTTTCCCCGGGGTGCCCCACACTTCTGTGCTGTTACTACGAACGCAAGGGCCTTGGAGGAGCAGCACCTTCCTATATGGGAGAAATAAGGTGCCTTCACAGGTGACCCAGCAAATGGTCTCACCAGAGGTCTTATTTAAAGGAAAAAGTGAAAAGAAAAAAAAAAAAAAAAAAAAAAGACATATTGAGATACATGTTACCCCAGTATTGTTTGGTACTGCTCTAATATTTATTTTCCATGATTACCAGGCTATCATTTAAAATGTCTTCTCTGATTTTAGAGCTACTACAGTTTGCGTCATCTACAGACTTTGGACGTCTGCATTTGGCAGAGGAAAGGGAGAGTGTGTTAAGATTAAACATGCAATATTTGGGAAAGCAAAATATATGAGTCAATTAGATTTAAGAAGGAACCGGTCTATTTAATTTAACTGTTGAGGGTTTCACAGAAATTATCAGTAAATAAATTTTTGACCCACAAAATTGTTAGAAACCAGTGGATAACTTTTGCACCCTGAGCTGATATTTTCCCCACAGAGATACTTTATTCTTCAAGCATCCTTCTCTCTAGCCTTACCTAATCAATCCTGATCTCATTTTGTGTTTTCTGTTTAGAAGTCCCCAAAATATTTCCCTCCGAAACATATTTTTAGTCATCTGATTCTGTAACTTAATTGCTAAGCTCATAAATATTAGCAGCTAGCCTAGCAAACCAATAAATAACTTTGCATTTGTTGAAAATACCAAATGACTTGCTGATATATGGAATAACAGTTCTACTGCTAATCCTTTCCATTATTTCTTACCCAACACTTTGGTTTGATGGGTCTGATTTAAGAAGGGTATGGCAGAACAGGTTGTTTTCCTCTGTAAGGACAGCATTAAGGTGTGGAAACCTGTCTTTGGATTTCAGGAACATCACTCCAATAAAATTAACAAAAAGTATTAGGCACAGTGTTTAGGATATGCTATGAGCTAAACTTGTACAGAAGAAAAAAATTCAAGGTAAAAATTTTCAAGGTATGTCAAAAATAAAGGGGCTGATGAAGAACTGGCCTGCATCAGATAATTGTGATCAGTCACTCATAGAAGCTGCATCAGAAGACACCATTCCAGCACTAGGCACATGAGATGGAGCAGGACCTCAACGACAGTCAGAGCTCTGTCTCCAGGAGCCTGGGAAGAAGGTGATTCTCTCCTCATGAGTCAGCAGCCCCACATCTCTGCCACAAGTGTTGGATGATGTCAGGGGACGTCATATATCCAAGGGCATGCAGGTCCTGGTCCATTGCATTGTTTACACCATCATTTTATTGCTGTTATTAATCCTTCTGAAAGCAATCATGGAATGGTTTGGGTTGGAAGGGACCTTTAGAGGTTGTCTCGGTTGGACATCCCTGCAATGAGCATCTTCAACTTGATCAGGTTGCAATAAAGACCCACCAAGGCCAACCTTGAATGTTTCCAGGGATGGAACACCCACCACTAGAAAGAATACTCTCTTTAACATCAATAAAAGCAGATTTTAACAAACAATGAGCAGTTAAAATACAAAACAATAACAAAAGAGAAACCTCTGAAGAAAGCTATACCAAAGTAAGCTTCCAGAATGCAGCAGGCACCTGCTTTCAGTGACTTAACCAAAACAGACTTGCAACCGCAGCCACAGAGCTCTTAGAGGCAAAACCTTGTAATGCAATTAACTTCACAAAAAACCTCATTAGAAGCAGCGAGGATTAGGCATGACCAAGCACAGTAAACAGATGCACAGAGCTACATAATGGTTTGGACACCTAGTCCAGCCTGCCTGCTCCCGGTTTAATGGAACAGAATATCTCAGAGCTCCTAATGAGATGATAACGCTCACACAATGAGATGTTCTGGCAACATCTGCTTGATGTCTCTGTGGAAACTTTATTTGACTTAGGCTGGTCACTTAAACTTGGATGAACTGAGAGTTTCTCTTGCTTACACAGTGCTAGAGCTCACGACCACCTCAGCAGAATTTAGGGGCAGGTGCAAGAAATTGTGGCTATTGCTAATAATGCTACATGTAGAAGTATACTCTAATACAAAATAACCTGGTAAATGACTAGTTTTGTAGAATTGTGATTTTGACTTTTTAAATAAATTGTGATTCATACAGGGAAAGCAAAGTAAGCAGAAAATACAAAGGAAAACCTGAAGCAGTATTAAGATGAAATACAGAAAACAGCAAGATGAGAACCTATGTCCTCTACTTTCTGCAACTAGACCAAAAAGTCTGATTAATATGTTTTGGCTGCCACTGTAAGGGGCTTTTTTATAATTCCTTAACTGAACTGCTTATGGTAACATCCAAGAGTGGGGATTTTTGAGGAAACATTTTATCTGTTTTTTTAGAATTCACTATTCTATATGCAGTGTATATTAAACAATGATATAGAATGTTTATGAATTATCTAGATATTTCTGAATTGTTCCACAAACCTGTGGCATATAAAAATGAGATTTTTCTTCTTATTTTTCTTTTTGCAACAGTAGGGATTCCACGGAATTTCCAGGGATGAACTTGAGCCCTCGATTTTGCATTGTTTAAGAAATAGCAAATGGGATCAAGTGTCACCCTGATAGACACTGCAGCTTTCCTGACATAAAGGTCAGATTTCATAATGTTAAAGGTTAATCAGGAGAATTTTCTTCTTCCTTAGAGAATACTTAATTTTCTCTCTTCACAAGAACAGTGTTCTGTAGCATGGAGAAAGACTGAAGAAACTCAATTTGAACACTATTTTGTAGTGGGAGAAATTCAGATCTGATTTCCACCAAAATAATTAGAAAGAATCCCTAACTTCCTGTGGAATTAAATTAGATCAAAAAATAAAAGCAAAATAAATTACAGATCATAACAGAACTATGGCTGGCAGGAAGACTTACTGACCTGCTAAATCATCTAGTGATCCATCCCCAAAAATTGCATGTTGGAGAACTTTACAAATGGCCCGTGGCAGCTGGCATCCCCAGTATCCCAGTTATTTCTTTCAACATCTTTTACTGTTACATATTCATGGTTTTATCTTTTGCTTTCCTTCTGTAAAGTCCAGCTGATTAATTTAGCAGTCACTTTGATTCTGCTCAGATGGAGTCCATAGAGAGTTACAATACAAGAATGATAACAGAATGGAATTTGGGCAATAGGAATGGTTGCCATTGTTTCTCCTAATGGATGCACAAGGGATGTACCTGACTTAGTTCTCTACATAAATATGGAATAGTTATACATCAGTTTCACCCTTATTTGCACCTCCCTAACTTACCCATTTGCCTCTTAAAATAATGTGTAATACAGTTCTTGGCTTTAAAAATACAGACTTACAAATATTCTCCCTCTTCTTTCTCCCTCAAGCACTAATTGCTGGAAGGATAAAAGTAATTTAAAAGCAGTATATTTTTCAGTGAGGGGTCTTATAGAAAAGAAATGCAGGACATGAACAGGCATTCAGTGCCATGAGCTTTAATTTGATTAGTACACACACTTTTTCAGAATTTTGAGTCACCGAGCAGATAATATGATCTGTTTGCATCTTTTTGGTTAGACAGAATGAAATACAGCAGTAACATCCATACATAAGAAAAGGATTGCAATTACAAGGTCTAAGTAAAATTTTATAAACAAAGTAATGTGCACAACATAGTACCTCATATAATAATTTCTTTTTCTATCAGCCATGAAGCAGCCATTTTTTTACAAAGATCTTTTGCACTGGTGGAAATTATTTCAAATTACAAGAAAATGAGTATTCACCAATGAAAAGTAGGAAAAGTCTCTAAATATAAAAGTCTCCTAAATATATTTAAGAGTGGGAAATACTATAAGATACAGAGTAGAAGTAGGAAAGACCATTTATTTCCATTTTTACTCTACTAAACCATAGATAATAATGATATCTCATATAAAGAGGAAGAAACTCTTGCCCTTATACATTAATTGAATCTACTGAAAATAATAATTTAAATAAAAGGTTCTAGTTCAATTGACATTATAAAAAGCTTCTCAGTGTGGCAGAATTAGCACAACACCAGAACCCCCATATTTTATTGACGCGTGTGACTAAAGATATCCTAAATATCCACCTATTATTTAATCTATACCAAAATGATCATGAGACCTTTTTATGAACAATATTTTAAGCGTTATTCATGCTGCAATTCTACATTACTTTTACAGAAATAATTTTTCCAGCATGGGATCAAAATATTCTTTGCACTCATGTTTCACAAATTACAGTCAGCTGTAATACTGCAGTGAAAATTTAGTCCATATTCGAACATCCTTGCTGTGTCTCATTTTGCCTCAAGAACAATTTTAACTGCCACTAGGTTATTTCTCTGGATATTTAGTAGTGATTTATACAAAAATTGTGTCATGCAGCCAGGTGTCTGCAGAACTGGAGGTAAAATAAACCCTTTTATTTTAATGTCATCACAGGAGTTAAAAACAATCTTTAAGTCTTCATTCATATGAATGCAAGGAAACCTGAAACCATATCTCAGGATAACACTGTAGAGCAACAAGGGGCAACATAACAGAAATATGACCCTGCAAGGTTTATTACAGGAATGCAGAGATAAATACATGAAAAAAAAATTAAATTACTCTAGTCCAGAGGATTCTGCATTCCTTAAAGCAACAAACTGCCTGCAAACCACGAAGCATTGCCTAGGTAGAGGATGAAAGCTGGGACCATAAATAATTCCATTCACACATATGACTGTCTTCAACACTTACTCCTTCTCCTCCTACCCTTCCTTCTCCTCCTCTGATGTTAATAATTAGATACCAGTTTTCAATTAGTGCATCAGGCCATAATATCAAGATATCTGTAAATCTATAGCAATTCATTTTGTCTTCGCAGATATAGAGCTGTGAGAGCAGCTTATTTGTATAACTAGAACAAGATGAATTTCACCTAAGGTGACAAATGACAGAAGATAAGGAGAAGGAATCAAAGGTGAGCACTGTGATATTGCACTATCACAGATTTCAGGGTTGAAAATACAGAAAAGGTTTTCTTTGTGTTCATGATCCAGTTAGGCTGACTTATGAAGGACAAACCACTTGTAGCACTGAGGGTAGGAAAAGAAATACAACACAGAACAAACCCTGCTCTGTCTATATTTTAGTAAGGAGAAAGCAGAAGTCTTGAAAACAGCCAAGCCCCCATTGACATCAGCCTTCCCACCCTCAACTCTGTCGGAAGCTTTGCATGGCATGTAGGAAGCAGCCACAAATGGGATGAGGTGCTGGCCTGACCATGTAGCATCCTCAACTAAGGCTGACTGCTGGCAGCAGGTTAGGGGGTCAGCCCTCCAAAGGGACAGGATGCCATGATCAGAGTGTTGTACAACTATTACAAGCGAGCAGAATTCATGACAGGAGCAATTTTGTAACTATTATTCCTAAAACTCACATAGGACACCCATAATTAGACAGGTTTATCTATCACACAGCCCGTATAAATCTGCCCAAAATGTCGACTGCTCCATCAGAAACATTATGGCAGATTATGCTTGTTCAATAAAGTATTAGCTCTTACAATGTTTCATATAAGCAAAGTGGAATTGAAAACTTTACTGTCAGAGGCTTTAGCTTGTAAAGATTTCCAATAGTTTCACAACAGGTTGGTAGAAAACTTTGGCATCAGTTTATGGAGGGAAATGCAGGTGTTTGTAATGGGCCAGCAACCATCAGCTCATAGTTCCCATGGAAACAATAAATTGCTATGCATGAGTAATGGAGAGTGATTATATTTAGAGTAATTATGGCAAAAAGTAATTAAGCAAGATGAGAACATACAGCATCATTTGCCTTCTTCCTCTTCCAATGGCAATCCATATGCCAGTTTTCAATCAGATTTCTTAATCACCATAAGACCTTTCCAGGCTGTAGCCCACTTGTGGAGTCATTCTTTATACATCTTTAGATGATCACTAATTGACTGAATAATAGCTGACTTTTGTTTTTTTGTCCTTCATATCTGCATAGCTCTCATTCTGATAATTACAGAAATAGGAGTGCAAACAGACTAAGGCCAGAAGGGGCCACTGTGATCATCAGGTCTACATATTCTGTTACATAAGATGCATTTTCTTCCTCACAGCACTGCTATCACCTAGTCCATATTTTGAGATTTAAATACATAAAATCTCTCAAGAAACAGCCAGATGTGATTTGAAACAAGGTGAATATATTACACTTGCTCATTAAGCATTCTAAGGTTATTTGTACCCATGGCTTAATGTTAAGGCCTCCTCTTAATTAAGATTCAACTGTTACAGCCTAATTTTGCTGTACATGACCTTGGGAACTCATCCACTACTTTCAGAGATGCAGAGCATCAGGTATTTCTCTGTACCCAGAGCAATGTGAAGTTATCAGGGCACTTCTTATCTAGAGCCTTCTGCACTGAGTTTCTGTCAGTTGGCTTTGGCAGCGGGGAGGCTGCGGGCGTGGCTGCAGGGAGAAGGTGCCAGAAGCTGTGTGACAGAGCCAGTGCCAGCCAGCTCATGGGGCTGCTGGCCAAGGCCAGGTGCTCCAGTGACCGTGGTAGTGCCTCTGGGATGACACAGCCAAGGGCAGTGGGATGGGGCATGGAAACCACAGCCGGAAAAAGAAGTGAGGATACATGAGAGAAACAGCCCTGCAGACACCAAGGGTCAGTGAAGAAGGAGGGGCAGGAGGTGCTCCAGGTGCAGGAGCAGATTGCCCTGCAGCCCGTGGTGCAGACATGGAGAGGCAGCTGTGCCCCTGCAGCCCCGTGCTGGAGCAGAGATCCACCTGCAGCCCCCGGAGGACCCCAAGCTGGTGGATGCCTGAGGGAAGCTGTGAACCTCTGGAAAGCCCATGCTGGAGCTGGCTCCTGGCAGGCTCTGTGGTCCCATAGAGAGAGGAGCCCACACTGGAGCAGGACTTGTGGCCCCATGTGGGACCCACTCTGGAGCAGCCTGTTCCTGAGGGACTGCAGCCCATGGGAATGACCCACACTGGAGCAGTCTGTGAGGAACTCCATTTCGTGGGAAGGACTCAGGCTGGAGTGGTTTGTGGAGGACTGTCACTGGAACAGGGGAGGAGTGTGAGCAGTCCTCCTTCTGTGGAGGAAGGAGTAGCAGAGACAACGTGATGAACTGACTGCAGCCCCCATTCCCTGTGCTGCTCAGGGTGCAGATATGAAGAAAATAGGAGTTAAGTTGAGCCCAGGAAGAAGGGAAGGGTGGGGAGAGGGTATTTTTGAAATTTGGATTGGTAATAAATTCAACTAATTTCCCCAAGTTGAATCTATTTTGCCCATGACAGTAACTGGTGAGTGACCTATCCCTGTCCTTATCTCTTCATCAGTGAGCCTTTCTTTATATTTTCTCTCCTGTGTCTAGTTAGGAGGGGAGTNGTGATGAACTGACTGCAGCCCCCATTCCCTGTGCTGCTCAGGGTGCAGATATGAAGAAAATAGGAGTTAAGTTGAGCCCAGGAAGAAGGGAAGGGTGGGGAGAGGGTATTTTTGAAATTTGGATTGGTAATAAATTCAACTAATTTCCCCAAGTTGAATCTATTTTGCCCATGACAGTAACTGGTGAGTGACCTATCCCTGTCCTTATCTCTTCATCAGTGAGCCTTTCTTTATATTTTCTCTCCTGTGTCTAGTTAGGAGGGGAGTGTGCTGAACTGCTAACAGATTTCAGCTGGGGTATCTCAGTTTTTTTAAGAAGTTCTAAGAAATGTCTTTGTGAAAGACCCCCCCCCGCCCCTTGCAACAGTGCTTCCTGTGGCTCAACTCTAGTACCACTATCCTCTGAATTCAGGATTCCAGGGGCTATACAGGTCATTTCAGTTACACAGAGTTGAAGGTCATGTTTAGTTCATTGGCATTTTCAGACTCCTTATTTTCCAGTACAATAATAAATTCTAAAAGTTTAGCCCTGCTCTTAATTCCTAAATGTACAAGTTTTCATTTTATTATTTTAGAACTAGCTGTTTGCTTGTGCTAAATTGTGAAATTCAATGTGAAGGAACTGTCAGACCATCACCTCTACTGTAAATGTCACAACTACAAGACATTAGTAGTGATTTTCTATTTTCTTTCAAAAATCTCAATATTAAACTTCAAAAAGTTGATAAATTCTTGACAGGTGTTGCTACAAACATCTATGTTGCTCAGATGATGTATTACTAGAGGAGAGGTTTTATTTTTCTCAGCAAATTTTAGATGTGTTTAGATGTTTATGGAGGAACAGAATGGCCATGCAATGGAAATTGTACAAAGCTTTCCAAGGGGAGAATATTGCCCTTAAGGAAATACTTTTATAAAATGAGACCTCAGCCTCCATGCAGTAAATGTATCTGACCAAGGTGCACCAATGTTTCTACAAATGTCATGCACATAATTTTAAATCCTTGCCATAGCATTTACTTTTGGTTTAAAAGGTTTTCATTAGATGTAAAACTCATTGTATTTTGGTTTCATGCTCAACCAGCTATTTTTACGGTATTGAAATAGGCCTTGATCAATGTTAAAGCAAATATACACACAAATATGCACTGAGTTGATTGCCTTCTTCCAAAAGTGGAGCCACATACAGGCTTTAGTAAAATAGGTTTGGACTTCACATCATTGATGAACACATAGGTTTTTTTCATATTCAAATATATGCATCTGGCTCTATTTGTCTGTCTCTTAAACTATACATAAATTACAGAGATTTAAACTACACTTGAATAAGAAATAGCAATGAATTCCATAAATTTCAATAGACCTCTTACCAGCTTGATTGGAGGACCATGCCTCCTGCATGTAAGTACTTGAAAATCAGAGTATTTTTTATATCAGTTAAATTTTCAACACCTAGTGACATCTAGCCATCATACTCTGTTCAGTTTTATGTTTATGCTATTTTTTCTGAATGTTTTCCTGAAGATGCTGCTTGTTTTTAAGTACTATGTGACTGTTCTGTAAGAAAAGCACTTTGTATCTCATATGATAGAGCCAAGAAGAGATGGTACAGACCTGTTGGAACCATCCCTTGAAAATTCAATATATCCCTTGAAAGTACAATATATCTCAGAACAATTGCACGCTACTTAAGGTGCACTATACATTGACACAAACATAAAATTTTAATTTTTTGGTCTTTGACATTTGCCCATGTACTAAATAGAGAACACTAACACAACCTCTGTAAGCTACAAGCTGTTATTTTCTCTGCTGTCCTCTTTTCTCAAAATACCACAAATATCATTAGGTTCCATGTGTCACATCACACTGTGAAGCAACCATGAAGATAACAATGTCTAAAATCACATATCCACAAAATTATTTTATAAAGAGATCCCTCTCCTTCCCTGCACTGTAGTATTTAAAGTAAAATTTATTTAACTGCACCATTAAATATATAAATTTTAATGTTTATCTCTTGGAAATAGTGATATTACTTTTTGAAAATGGAGATATAATCAATTATGAAAATGTTGTGGTTTAAAGGACAACAACTTTTTTTCTCCTTCCTGGGGGGGTTTTTGTTTTTCTACTTCTGCCGGGGCACAGTTTCCGGCGGGGGTGGAAGGCCCACAGATTGGCTGGTTTTAAGATGGGCACTTCGTGTAGCCACTTGAACATTAGGGGCATCTTTGCGAAGCTTACATTTTTAGGAGCGGGAAGTAGAAGATCTCTTCGACTTCCGTTCGCAGGGAAGGTAATGCCGCGTGCCTGGCCGGCCGCTCCGGGCCCCAAGGCCTGGGGGGCCGTGCCGGGGCTGCGGCCGGGACCCTGCCGGTTTCTCCCCCTCCCCGCCTCGGACAGTGCTGCTGCTGCTCTGGGGTTGCTTTTGCTCCCCCTCCCTGCCTGAGGGGAGAGGAGAATGGAACTCCAGGAGGGGCTCCCGGCCCTCCCCTCTCTCGAGCCGGGCCTCTGCCCCCACCCCCCACGGGAGAGAGAGAGATCAGCCTGTAGCTACCGGGATTGCAGCTACGGTTGCTGCTTTGGTTTTCCTGCAGTTCTCCCCCCACTCTGTGGAATGCATGAAGTTCTAGCTTCCCTGAGAAAGG
>VZTR01011731.1:202427-212912 GCA_013400775.1 Chaetops frenatus
CTTTGAAGTTTAGGCCTGTTTTACATTTCTCTTAATCTTTATTCTCATGAAACCACTACACTGCACTCTCACCTGGTGTGAGCAGGCAAGCAGGTGAATGTGAAACCACTACATTAAATGGTGTTTCCGCCCGGTTTTGAACAAATCCATGACAGAAAATTACAAGGTTTGAAAGAAGGGATGCATACACACAAAGTAAAAGGCAATACAAAGCTCAAAGGACTGTAACTTGAAACATGTCATTTAAATGCCCTACCTTGCCAAAGATTAAATGGTTTTAAAAATACACTTTTTTCAATGTTTAAATTCAGAAAAAATATTTCTTAAAATTTTTTAAATACTCACAGATCCAACCAATTTCATAAGACAAAATATTGAAAGAATATTAAGATTGTAGATGGGAACACTCAACTACAAAATTTAAGTTTGCTCCTTATACAGTCATAATGTCTTTTACATATAATTTCAGCCAGCTTGGGCATATTTTTGTAATCTATTACAGCATGCAATCTGTTACCAACCTCAGACATATGAAAACCTGAAGAAATTATATGTTTTTTGATACAAGAATTTTAGGCAGTTATTAATGATTACATTACTACATATCAAGTTTAGTATGTACTTGTGACAGAGAAGTGTAGTCTAATGACTCAGAAGCAGCAATTGGTTTTTTTTGGCTGTGTATCCTAAATCTGATTTATGTATAGCAGTGCACAGTGTGCATCTGGACCCAGACATGTCTTGGAATTGTATTTTAGTCTTTATTAGTGGAAGAAGAGCATTGCTGTAATCTTTTATATTACACCTCAAACATTGTAGTCACAATCAGGCAGTGCAAACATGGCACTAAGAACCCTGGTGGAATTATTTCTTTAACTCTTTTAATGAGATTTCTGTATCTTTTTAATGTAAAAGTCATGCAAAGCAGATAATGAAATTTATAAAATGCAAACTTCGTTAGAAACCTGCTACAGTGTCTTAGTTTGAGAGGAATTTGAGTAAACATTCCTGTTGCCCATTTTGTTTTGTACAGTGTAGTATTTTCAAATTCACACAACAGGATGGAATTCAGTGGGATTATTCCCTCAGGCCTAGCCAGAGAAATTTCTTTTTTTCTCTTGCCCTTACTTCATGTACACTGAATTGACCTTTCTGGTTAGAAAAAGATGTAAAAAAGCACATTAAGCCAGTCAAGGAAGTGAAACTTCTGCTTTGCTTTCCACCAGAAACAATAATCCCTGTCAACAACCTCAGAATCCATGCCCTGGTTTTCCACACAAATCAGCCATTTCTGTGGCAGGACACCTTCCTGACTGAGTGTCCAGCTGCTCAAGGGTCCAACAGCACACATGAACACTGCTTTTGTATTCACAACCTTCGTGACACAGCTGAGTGTGACAAAGTCACAATAGAGACCAACAAAGGCTTGTTTCAGGCAGGAAATTATCCTTGGAGTGTCAGCTGCCTCTTCGGGTTTCCCTGAAAAGTCAGGTGGAAATTTTACTGATATTCAACAGGAACAAGGTGGGTCCTTTCTAACTAGTGTTGCAGAAGTCCTACCCTCCCACTCCCTCATCCTAGAAATTTCAGATGGATGTAGCTCCGTTGCTATCAAGCCCCTAGGTTTAAAACCATGTGCAATTAAGGAAAAAATTCTTCTCTAGATGAGACAATATACTCAGCTTGTTATTATAATTGTTTTCACAATTATATGTTTACATTGCAATTTTTATTCAAAATCATAAAATAGCAATTTTTTAAAATAAAAAATACAATTTTCAAAATTGTAGAATTTCCTAACATGTTGTAAATTCCAAATTCAGCTGAAGTCTGATAATGCTTTAATAATTTGAGTGTTTGTGGTGATGAGGATCTGAACATTCAAAGGAACTTCTTTCTAACCTCAATCCCAACAAAGGAATTGCTTTCCTGCATAGATAAACACTTCTTTTCCAACTGAGAGGTTTTTAAAATAAATATTTATATATATTTATATTTTTTGTTCCTAGAAATATCATCAAATGGTTTCTTCATATGAAAGAATGGACACAAACACCACGCATGCAATAGCATGTCTTTGATATTATTTTACTGATTCCAAGCAGACAATACTGACACATAAACACAGATATTTTTATGTGATCTAACTCGCCATAGTTGATGTTCCACCCCTCTGAATTATTCTTTTTTTTTAAAGCAAGTCTGTGGAGAAAAAGGAATCTGAAAGAGCATCTGGCCAACACCACTTAGCATCTTTACAGACCAGGAGAGGGTTTCAGGACTCTCCCAGCAATTTTACACACAATACCAAAACTGGGGGGAGTGGTGGATATTCTGGAGAGCAGGCACGCCTTTCAAAGGGCCCTTGGTAAGCTGGAAATATGGTAGTAACTGCTATCAAATGCATGAAGATCAAAAAAGCCAAAAGCCTGACACTTGGACTGGGACTGAATGCAAATCTGCAGAAAAGGACTCGGGTGCTTGTAAAGCAGAAATTAAATGTAAGTCAGCAGTGTATCCCTGCAGCCATAAATTATGATAATATTGAGATGTATTAGCAAGAACCAGCCAATGAGTCAGGGGAAACAGTTACTCTGCTCAGTGCTTGCGAGGGCACATCTGGAACACTCTCCTCAGTTTTGAATGCCTCAGCTCATGAGAGGGATGGAGATGCTGGAGGAAGGGCAGTGCAAGGCCACTGACCCAGCCAGGGACCTGCAGAGAGGCTGAGAGCAGCACATGGTTTCAGAAGAGCAGACCGAGGAGAAATTCAATGGCCATCTTAAATGTACACATTGGTCAGTCAGAGAAAATGCTTCAGTACACAGTGAAAGGGCAGAAAGCAATGGTCACAAGATACATCAAGGGAAATCCTGGCTGTGGATAAAGAAAAATATTTTAGTGAGGGTGATTAGGCACTAGCACAGGTTGCTGCAAAAATATTGTTGAATTGCCATCCTTAGAAATTTTCAGATCTTGCCTAGACAAGGAAGTGATACAACTCTGAGGGTATCCCTGCCTTGAGAGGATGTCCAGAGGTTCCTTTAATTTGATTTGCTCTGAGTCTATAGGTCATGAATAAAAAAAGGTAAAATCATGTCTTACTCCAGGTAAAAGAATGTTTTTAAAGGAGCAAGTGTTTTTGCATTATTTCTTCAGTGGTTTACCACCTAAACACATTTTAAGTAAATTTATAAAATTGTGGAAACTACTGATTTTATTGAAGAATTTGCAGAATTGTACCATTGATCTTACATACTTTGCAATAATTTAAATGCAACCTTTATATTTCCAGTTTAAAACTACACGATACCAAGCTCCACCTACAACTTTTAAGAGAATGCTATCTTTAAATCCTTAAGCATTGTCTACAGCTGCTTTATAAAACATATTATTTTAAAACATATGTATACATTGCACATTTAAAACTGTATCTCCATCTCAAAGTCTATGAAATTAAGAAAACATACATACGCATGCACATGCAGCACATGAAGAAAAGCTTCCCTCAGCTAGACCCAAATCCTCATTTTGGTACAACTACATACAGGCCATGAAAAAACCCTATATAGTGTACACAAAAGTCCTGTGTATACAGTAAGGCAGCCATATGAAGTGGAAAACCAATCCATCCTTGCTCAAAAACCAGCCAAACAGAGAGAATTAGCATTTCTTCTCTAAAGCAATTGCCTCAAGGTGTACACAACTTATTTCAACTGCAAATCAGAGTCCATGTTTAAAAATAAAAAAGGCATTGTTGAAACATTCTGGAGAGAGAACAAAAGCTTTCCTCTTTGAAAGCATAGTAGTCCAGTATTTATTATCTGTAGGACAGCAGATATATCAGTTTTTCACTTTCATGGAGTAGGATGTTAGAAAGCAACCTGTCCACATCAACATTTTCTTCTTGTACATTTGTATGCTTAGAGAGTAAGAATACAGACATATTGTGAACATATTTTTCCTCAAATATCCATGCAAGTCCAACAGCTTTATTTGACAAAGTTATCTAAGATGCAAAGATCAGCCCAGGTTCCTTTCATATGAGTTTCACAAACTTTGGCTACAAATGAAACATCAGTACATTAAATACCAATTAGCTTTATCAAGATAAGCCCAGGATAAAGCTCATTGTGCTTTTTTTTTCTTGGTGTTTGGTTTACATAAAGGAAGAGCCAACATACAGGGCTTCTCAACATTCACACGTGGGTACAATTGGTAGAGGGTGGTGTATCTATCCGACTTTTATTTTCCTTAGCATCTTTCAGAGGTGACTCATTACCAATCTGGCATTTGAAGACTTGTTTGTAGGCCTTCCTAAAATTTTCAGATAGAAATGCATATATGATTGGGTTCACAGAAGAATTGCTGTAAGCCAGGCAGTGTGCAGTTACCCTGAAGAGAAAGGAGGCTTGAGTCAGTGGGAAAACTCCAAATTCAGCCCAGAGATGGATCACATGATGAGGCAGCCAGGAGATGCCAAAAACCACTACCACCACCAACACAGTCTGTGCTGTCTGAGACAAGGAAAGGAAAACACATATGTCTGATGAGCACCCAAAGAATCAGGTTTAAACCTACTTCAAAACTACTATTTGGGGGAAAAAAACTTCAAACAAAACCACATAACAAAAAGTAAAATGAGAAAACACTGCAATATTTGTTACTGATTTCACCCCATTACCGATTTGGGCTTTGTTTTGCATAGTGACCTACTGCAAAGGAGAACCCCAGCCTTGGAAAATGTCATAGTAAACAGCAAATGCAGAACTTCCCTCAAAGGTAAAGAATGATATTCCTAACTCCCTACAAAAAAGCTTAGCCTTTTCTGAAGTGGACCTAAGCCTGTAGTAAAATAATGACAACAGGGGTCTTTGGGAAGTCTCATTCAGATCTAATGATCTATATTTTAGTACAGTGCACAAGAATTTCTGATGAAAATTTCAAGAGAGATTTATTATTCATGAAGGCAGCTGCTGGAAGAGCTTAGAGCTTGCCCAGGTGCTTACTGAAGTAAGGTTTCTGAAAGTGTCTCCTTTAAACCCAGAATTTCCACAGGGGGAGTCATACAACAACATTCAGGGATACAATTTGTGAAAAAAGAAAAGTAAGGGCTTGAAATTTCTGCTGATTGCACATTACTAAAACCAATCTGGAAATTAAAGTTCACCACCAAACACTAAATTAAAAAATGAAACAAAAAATATCCTCAGTGCTGCTTCCACACTCCACTTCCACTATTTATGAGAGGACCATCAATTTCATTCCATTCTGAGCTCCAGAATCAGTTGGTAGGGACCCTTCAGGTGCTGAAGGAGTTCTGTCAGGGCACAGTGGAATTCGAATGTCAATATTTTCTTTCTCTTTCACCTACTTCAGAAACAGCAGTTAGTGCTTTGCAGTGGCCTAACTAACTAATATCTATTCCTCTACCTAGTACCCCTTTCAATTAACTAAGTCTCCAAATAAAAGTCAACTAATAATTCCAAAACATATTGTGTCATGAGCCATTATAATTATTATATTAGCACTTCATAACATAATTTTTCAGATAACTTCTTCACATCCAAAACCAACCCAGTGGCCACAGAGTGATAAATATTGCAGCACAGAAAATGTGTAGATTTTTTGCTAGTTTATTAAACTTGGTCTATATTTCTTGAACTGATTAATGCTCGGTAATAATTAAGACTGATCTACCTAATCAGAACATGTGCTAGCTTAGAAAAACCTAGGGGAAAAATGTTTTGATTTCGATCCAAAATGCCTTAGGACAGATGCTGTTGTTGGTCAGTATAACCTCACAGCAGAAATCAAAGGACATTATATCTGTTTCGTCTAAAGCAATCATCTGTTTTCACAAGTCATTCCTCTACTTAGCCCTATGAAGTTTAAATCAGTTGCCACTAAAAGAGCCACAGAGACATTTTCTTTTTCAGGTCTTATCAGGGGAACGTGTTCTAACAAGACTGCATAAATTAAGAGCAGTTTATTCTCTGATTGATGTGTTCAATGGACTGATACTACAAGTCAAAAGAAATTTTCAGTATATACATACACAGTTACTTCAAAAGAGGTATTTTGTTTCAGTTTGTTCAAAATTCTAAGAAAAATTAACCAGGAAAATCACTGACTTTCAATAGACTATCGATGCAACTGAAAGTAGAGGGTGACAATGTGTCTCTTGTAACTTTTACTTAAGGTATTTCATATCTGCAGAAGAAGCAATTTTGTATTAGGAAATCTCACAACATTTGCTTTATCCCATTGTTCCTCCTAAGCCTAACTTCAGAGCTTATATTTCCAAAATCATCACTATGCCTTTCAAGTAAGGTATCACTAAAGCTCTTTTTCACCTACTGGGAGCTTGCTTCAGGTTTCTTACTAGCAAATAAAACCCACCTTAAATATATGACATTAATATTGATGCTTTGTGACCAAAAAGCATGAAAAATAGAATTTAGGCAAATTAATATTTTTCTTTTTTTTTCCACACATGCAGCAAATTTATTTTAGGATTCTCTACTAGAATGTTCATAAAGGTCTTAATAAAGCTGAAAATGTATAAATTACACCTGAAATGCATTCTTTACAAGAAGGAAAATAAAATATGGTAAACTGAGAGAGCACTAACACACTAACAAAGACAGGGTTGCTTTGAAAACCATGAGTTAGGCCTTAGGTTTAGAAACTCATTTTCTAAGGCAAAAAGAGTTCTGGACTGTTTTTTGGTTTTTTCCCTCTTTGGCTGATCCTGATACATTCAAGCAGTCTTGATTGTATCTGTAATGCTTTATCCTGAAGCTATGAAAGTTAATTCCTAGTCAGATCTGCAATTTTTAGGAGTTAGTGGTCAGGGGAAATGCAGAGATACTTACAGTTTGAGAGTAATTTAGATGAGAGATGGCAATGTACAAAATGTCTTTGAAAGCTACACCTTTGGCCTTGACAACATTAAATGCAAAAGTATGTATGTTAAGTATTTTACTGAGTCAGGGCCATAATGCTTTCAATTCTAGGAATCAAAATCTATTGAGTATGATATTTTTCAAAAAAATAGAGAATGCATAAATAAGAGTTGAGTCCATGTATATGTCACTTACATTGCAGGCACTCTCCATGCCCATATGAAAACAGTGATCAGATCAAATGAACAGCTATAGCTTAAGGGGTTTTTCCTCCACATCCACAAAATTAGAAGTTAGTCAAATGATTACTGTGGTCAAATCTGCTCAAAAATCACAACCACATTATCTTAACTGACAAATTCTCTGTTCAAACACATCTTTCAAATATTGTTCTAAATCACAAAGCTTTTATTCTTCTTTAAAGACTTTTTGTGATCCTATTTGTATCCAGTACTTAACTTATGTCTTGAATGTAAGAGAAGAAAACTGTGTGGAAAATCAATAGAAGAATTGGAGAATCATTAAAAGTCACACACTCTTAATTTATAGAGATTTATAATATTAGACTCCTATTGGGAAGCACAATAAATTTCACTTTAAAGGTTCCTCATACAACCTAGGAATTCTTCACTGAAACATTACAAAATCAACTAGTTTAAAAAAAAACAAATTAAAAATCCCATTATTTATAAGTTAGGGGAAAATGCCTGTGAGAAAAAAAACTAAACAAAACCAAATCTTGACACTGAAGACAGGTTGTCTCCCTGTGACTAAACTTCAGATGCTCTGAAGTTCCAAATATGAGGATCTCAGGTAATGGCTTGATGCAATGTGATGGAAAACTTGGACCAGAAAAGATTCCAATCTGCTAAGTTCAGAGGGACAGTGAATACTTCATTAAATGCTTAAATTCAATTTCTTCTCTCTGTTACATCTTGAGCAGCAAGTACCAAATTAGCTGAGCCCTAAAACTAAAATACAAACGAATGAGTATTAGTATTGAATGCAACATACCTTTTTCTTGGATGCTTCTGACTTCTTTGACATGTTTCTTAGCTTCTTGTGCAGATGATTAAGAACCTGAAAAGATTAATTTGCATTTCTTTATCATATTTTACCAATTTCTATCCAAATAAAATTCAAATCCGTGTGTCTTAGGGCATTCTAGTGCTCTCCAGTACTGCATGATTCACTTACAAACATCACTGAACCAATTTACACATTTCAAACGTGCACAGTAGGAAAACCAAAGGAATTATGTATCTGCATCTGTGCGAACCAACAAATATGAAGCAGACCCCAACTGAATTCTTATCAAAATAGTCAAATGTATTACATGACAAATACGGACACAAATTAACAAGGAGACTGATGGAAATCTATCTTGTACATAGAATTAGCAGTCTCTCTTCTTCTATAAAAAGTCAAAGACTTATGGTTTAGAATGGCCTTTAGTGTGTGTAATATAAGCAAAGTGTATGTTTTGAGTCAGAGCTTTTCTGAGTCACCTGCATAATTTGTTTTTTTCAAATGAATGCTTGATTAATATAATCAAGATGTTGGCATTATTTGATCTTTGAAAGAAGCTTAGGCTTTCAAAAATAATTTATACAAAAATGACGCATGACACAGAAGGCATGACACATGAGGCATGACCTTTATCAACAATGTGATGATACTCACCATGAGTCTTTCACAAGTAAATTTTAAAAATAACGCCACAAAAAGGCTCATCGTCCAAGAGCAGGGTCCAAATTTTAACATAATCATTTACACATAAGGTTTTGGATAGCAAGTGCATAGAGATCTTGAGGTGGGGAAAAGGGTCCCAATTCAGATTCTATCATATCATCTGGGGACATTTTCTCTGTTTTCTTTGGGGTGCACAGCTAACTACTATCAGGACAGACATCAGTCACGATAATCTGGAGACTTGATCCCACTCTGGCATTTGAGTCTTAGAGACATACATATCGAATTATAGGAAGTAAGATGGTATTTGTTAGTAATCAGAGTTCATCAGCAGACTCCATTTCTTTAGCCATCTACTCTTAGCTACCAGAGAATCACCAACAACAAGAAAAATAAGAAATTACTTGCAACCACAAAACATTGTAAGTGCAGTTCATTTGTGCCAGGGGCTCACCCTGCATGCGCTTCCTATTTGGAAACACTACCCAGGCCACTTCTGGGGCTAACCTGAGCTAAGGAAAAGCAGGAGAAAAATAAATGGGCTTTCCCTGAGAAAATCCCGTTCTGACTTAACTCCTTTCTTCTTCAGTATGAAGCAGACCCAGAGGAAAGGATGGAACCCCAGCAGAAGACCAGGGAGATGACTGCCTGGCTCACAGACTTTTTATTCACCTCCCATCACTCTGTACAAACCAGCTGAATTTCTGACTCCATCCGTGAAAGGCATAAAACCAAAAAAAAAAGGCATGGGAGGAAAGGAATTAAGTTCATGTGTCATCACCCCTGCTTCATCTACCCTACCCCCTTCACATAACTTACAGTCATGGGCTGCTTCTACTGGACCTTTGCAAACCCCATCATGTGCCACCCAGTGACTGCACTGTTCTGTGATTTCAAAACTAAAGTCAGACTAACTCTTCCCAGAAATCAGAACTGCAAAATCTTTTTTAAAGTTAAAAACATTTTTTTCTTCTGTTCTGAAACTTTTAGCCCAAAGTTTTGCATTGCATCTTTCTCCAGTTCAAAGAAAGATGCAGTAGACAAAACAGTTAAATTGGATATTTGAGGGGGATGGGAGATGGTGGTGGAGGGTTTTGTTGTCAATTTAGATGATAACCTTTAAACAAACTTTCTCAGCTTCGCCTCTTTTGGATTACATACACATTTCATAAAATAAGTATCTGCAGTGAAAACATGTTGGCTCCACACAGTATTGTACCAGATGGCATGAAAAGCAGCAGCAAGAGAAATAGGCAAAATGCAATCACTTATCCACAGCAGCAGAACAGCTCTTAAAGACCTACACAGAATGTCATGGAGTATTAAAAAAGAGCCATGTTTATGCACAAACACTACAAGGCAAATCAACAATACTCTCCCTACTACCCTGTTCAAATTGCCTCTTCTCTGGGCCAATGAATAATCAATTGTTCCTCTAACAGCCTGAATGAACAGTAATTCTACAACGTGCCTCTTAATTTGTCTCAGGCTATTTCTCTTAAGAAATTATTTCAAAATATCCATTAATACATTTGCATGTGTTTTAAACCCATGGAATGAAACACTCATCTTGCTAAAAAATAGGTCCCAACCTGGCCTCATAACATGCAATATTTTCAACTACAGCTTTCATGTATCTGCTGTTCAGAGACCAGCTTCCCTCTTTTCTGGAGATGAGAGTGGGGTGCTCTGGTAAGAAAATTATGTTGTTGTGTAAGAGAGTGTAGGGAGACTTGTAGGATCTAGTCTGGTCCAGACAACTACCACTCATGACATTTGGTAGGCCCTTGGTTTTGCCTAGAGATACTTCCTTCCTTCCTTCCTTCCTTCCTTCCTTCCTTCCTTCCTTCCTTCCTTCCTTCCTTCCTTCCTTCCATCCCTCCAT
>VZTR01011731.1:219446-233340 GCA_013400775.1 Chaetops frenatus
CCCGCTGCCGCCCCCGCCCCCGCCCCGGGGAGGCGCTCCGGCCGCGCCCGCCCCGCCCGCAGAGCCGCGGAGTCTCCGCGCCTCCCGCGCTGCTTCGGGAACGTCTCCTCGGGGAAAGGGGAGGTGGGGTTTCCTTGCCCTCTCTATTTCCCCCCGCCTTTTCTTCCCTCCCTTCAGCTTGCAGTTGCCCCCCCAGGGCGGCAGCCGGAACCGGGGTCCTCTCCCCGGAAAACTTCGCTCCGAGGGAGGCTCAGCAGCCGCGTCTCCCAGCTGGGCTAGGCGGCGCTCGGCTGGTCCGGCCGGGCTTAAATGAACTCGCTTGGAAGGACAGAAATAATGAAGCGCCCGCGTGAACCCACCTCAACAGGTAGCCAGCAGCAAGAGTTACTCCGGACTAAGCACCTGTGCTCACTGTTTCTCACCTCCTTCACAGCTTTCCATTAATCACTCAGTGTCTCAAAGGACAAAAGGCGGCAGACACTGTCACGCCTTCCTATTAAAAACAAAAACAAAACAAAACAAAAATTAAAAAAACCCCAACAAGGCAAAGCAAAAGGAATGGAATAGAAAGTGTAGCCGCATTTCACTGCCAAATCACGACTCCGTGTTGGAGAGCTCCGCCGGGGCAGAAGCGCATCGGTGCTGAGGGCTCCTTGGAGCCGGGCAGCCGCAGGCAGCGCTACACCGGGCCTAAACGGGAGCTCCTGAAAGGACAGCCCTTTCAGGAACGGGGCGAAACATGAAACTTCCTCCAGCACGCGGGTGCCAGTTCATCTGAATATTCTCACCGGCACATATACCTTGTGAATGAAACTGGTTTGCCTGAGGGATTTTATCCATTTGTTTCCGAATTACCATTCAGTGAGCTACAGCTGGCAGGAGCAGTGACCAACAGAACTGCCCAGATGTGCTGCTGGAGGCAGCGAGCTTTTGTTTGCATATTTTTCAGTCTGAGCTTTCGCGGGGTTTTTTTCTACCTTTCTTTTTGTTACCTATATTGAAGCATCTCAGCAGCTGCACATCAGCTGACTGCAAAGCCATCGACTTCTGCAGATCTAGATTTTAATTAAACTAATGTACGGTCTGCTCCATTATATCCAAAGGAACACATTATGGGAGAGCAAAATTCAGTTTATATAGATCTGAGAGACTTTTATTTGGCTTGAGCTGGTTTCTACATCTGTTGTAACTCATTTAAGAATTTATAAATATATCAAGCAAAAATAAACTAGTAAGGTTCCTCAAAGACTTGGGTTTGGATTTTTTTTGTAATATGCATTCTGTATAATTTTGTTGATATGTTTGATTACCATGCAAACCTACTAGTCTGCCAGGGATTTGAGAAAGAACACTGTTAAACTTTTCTAGGATATATCAGATATCACACGTGTTTTGGAAACTCTCTGAGTATATTGTGAAAATGAACAGAAGTCTGTAGATTTTCCTAGTGTTGCTGATGCCTGTGTTTGCCTATGAATTCCTTCATGAGGTGAGAGAGATCCAAGAAACATTTTGAATACGACTGATGGTTTGCTTTTGAATCATGTCATATTGCCAGACATCACTCATTTTCCAGGATGTCTGGAGTGCAGCCCTGGTTTTGATGAAGTTAATGCAATCCTCCATCTGATATGCTGCTGGTCCTCACCACTCACACTTCTGTTTTCTTGCAAAATAATGTCTTTTGAACAGAATAGCCTGAAAGGTTAGACCAAGGGATATTAGGCTTCCCAAAAAAATAACCAGGAAAAGTGGATATAGAAACAAACTCAGTTTTAGGGGAAATCAACCTGAAAATCACATTAGTGATTTGAATGAGAGAGTTGACTATTGATTTCCTTTGGATATTTAATTGATAGTTTTGTAGTTCAAGCTTTGCTTTTCTGGTACATATCTAATATAAAGTATATGGTTCCTATAAGAATACCCTGAGCATTAGGGGAAAAACCCCAAGAATACAACTATATTGTAGCTTTTCTATCAGACCTTCAGGCATCAGCTTTTACACAAGTGAAGGAAAGTTCCCACACTGACGACACTCATGATTGCTGTTAAGGCTGTCATAACCAAACAGGTATTGGCATGTTAAACCAATCTTCTTCTATTCTAGACTGAGTAAAATTTTCATGCAAAAGAAGGTTGAGATGGAAAAGCTGTTATGGATTCAGTACAAATAAATATATAATTAAGTGCAGGAATTACTCGAAAAACTACGAGAAAAAGAAAGCTGTAAAAATAATGCATTGCACTTAAAGGAAATAAATTTCATGTCTTTGCAAAAAAGATCTCTTAAATATGTGCCTCACACATTTCCTTGAATCTAGTTTTATTGAATCTAGTCCTGAACACTTTTTGACATGAAAAGGTCTACTAAAACTAAAATAGCCTATGAACTTCAGAAAGAGCAAGAAACTAAATGCAGTGTTCTGTCTGTGATTAGAATCCACAATCGTCTTTATCAGATAACTCACCTCTGAAAATTTGTTTGGCTCCAAACTTTTCCATAGCAATCAATGGAGAAAATAGTAGGAGAAATGTCTAAAAGGGATGGGAACTGATGTACCCTGCTAGGTCTAGGCCTACATATTTACTCCTCAGGGGCTTAATCCAGAAGATATTACTGTAAAAATATGCAAGGATGTCCTTCCTTTTGCTCACCCCAGTGGTTGGGTATGTTATTTTTATATTGTTCCAATAATAGAAATACTTGACGTGCACTGGTACACTTCTGTTTCAGGAATGAGAAATCCAATATGTTGATTTAAAATATTAGTTACTACCAAGCTCTTTATTCCTATTTAATGCATGTGTGTAGTTATAATAAACATATAATCAATATAATGTCAGTAAAATGCATTTATATTTAAAAATTAACGTTTAATTAGCATGTCAGAAACAATAAACAATGCCCTTTTTAGCTACTATCCCACTTTTGATTACATGGAATAATTGAGGCCCAAAATCAGCACCTGATTATACAAATACAGACATAGATATATGTCTTTATGCATTTTATCACTCCACAAGAATAAAATAATAGGATATACAACTTCTTCAGAGAAAGGTTTTTGTAAAATCCTGCATAAATTCTTTAGGGGTCTTTTGGAGGGTTTTCAGGCTTTTTTTCTGTAGTGAAGTTGAGGTTCAAGGCTCTCAACTGCACCCCAATGTCAATAAAGAGAAACCATTTAAAGTGTACTTACATTAAGGCATTTGAGTAATCCTAACCTTTAGAAGTCTTTTGACAGCTCAGCCCTTAGCTGATTGACCACTTTGCTGCAAAAAATATTCTCCAGATTTGGTCATGTTCTGTTTATAAAACACAAGACTGAAAACAGGTTTATTTTGAAGACTGACTCTTTTTATTTATTTGTGAAACAAGATCAGACGCAAGAGTCACATCAATCATACCCCATTATTTTTCTTTGGGACAAGTTCCTGGAGTAAAAATTTGCATTTTAAAGGCGGAGGTAAACTTTAAGTAAAATTCAAAAGCCAAATAAAAAAGTCCAAGATTGATAACCAACCTTTGATTCACCTTCTATAAAGTTACTAGTATGTAAAAGTCAAGCATCTATAAGCATTAACTCCCCTTCTATCTATATTCTTGGGAATAATATAACCCTCAGGTCACAGTTGTCACTACATTCAGATTTCCATAGTGGAGAAGTGGCACCAGTAAACTGAAGTTTATTGCTTCTTGCTGACATTTAGAAAGAAGTAAACATCTGCCTGTACACATTTGAGAGTCATTGTCATTCCATCCCTGAGTTAGTGCTGATTTTTTTTCCTCCTAGTTCTCTATTCCAGTTCTTAAAAAGCCTTAAAATGCAGGCAATAAAAAGAAGTACCTTTTAACCTAAGTTTCCAAAATCCCATTTGTACTTTGTTTTACTATTTAGTGATTTGAAGTATTATGTTTTAGGCTTAAAATTTGTACATATAAACATGTATCCGTACTTTATTCAGTGCCCAGAAACTTTCTCTGTAAAAATGCCAAAAGCTAACCACCATGGTCTAACAATGTAAACTTGCTTTATACTTGTTGAAGAGGGTTGCTTGTTTCATTTTCCTTGATTTGTGACAATTAGCCCACGGGCTGCTTTTTAATGTTGGCTGCAGAAGCAACTTGCCTGTGCATAAAAACACAGCTGTGTTATATCTAAAACAGAATCAAGTGTATTTTGATGAACACTTGTAGTATGATATAACACAATAGATCAGGTCTTACTAAACCCAGGAGAATGCAACAGATATCCAGATCATGGGCACAGCATCTGCAGAAGTCTTTTAAATGGACAATTATCCTACTTCAAACCACTTCATAAAATGCACATCTGACTGGGGTGAGGTCGTAGGGCTTAGGAAAGGATTAAGTTCCGTAAAATGAGCGTCATGTTTCCATATAAGAAAAACAGAAATACAGGCTCGAGAAGTTATCTTAGCCATGACCCTGGGAAACATCAAAATTATCAAGGCTGAAAGAGGTAACAGGGGAAAGAAGTAATTGGGAAGCATGGCTCCAGCTGAAGCGGGTGTGTGCTGCTGGTAAAGCAACCAGGAGTTTGCAGGCTGCTTTGTCTGGGGCCAGCTCTAAGCACAGGCAGAGGCAGTGAGCATCTGATGTAAGGGAAAAGGCCAGGACCTCACTGTCCAGCCCTGGAGACCTTGGCCACTGGGGCATTTCTTTGGGCACAGGGGAAAAACAGGTGGGCATCAGACAGCGAGTGGACACGATGGACACCTTACCCCTGCCTCTTACACTCTCCTCCATCCTGGCAGCAGCAGCAGCAGCAACCTTGCCTCCTTCAGGCTTTCCACAATGCTCAGAAGGGGCTTGCATGTCACAGCACTCTGGACTTGGCTTGACACCAGTCTTCCTCATTCAACAGAAGCAAGATCTGATTTGTACACTTTGCTGAGGAGCATGGAGATGGCTCCAAATACAGCTATGAAGGAAAAACCATGTGAGTGGGCTGCAATTTTCCTGGAGGTATCACATCCAAAAAAGTGTATAAGTCGTAATTTTTGATTTTTCTTGGAATATTGACATTTTTAAAATATGGATACCTATGTAAGCAGAGATTTATAGTGTGTAGGAAAATGGTAAAAATATACCTCTGTAGCTGTGCAAAGGCCTTGCAAATATGTAGTAAAGAAAAACAGGATTTTTGTAGACAAAAACTGCTAGTTCACCATTTCTTTTAATTTTGTATGTCAGACTGTCATCATATAAATAGTGAGTCAGGAAACAAAAACCCTAAGGCAGATTTAATAGTCCTCATTAGAACTACTATTAGAATTACCATCAGATCCTGTCTGCTTTACAAAATATGTCCCCTATTTTCTAGTTATATAGCCTGACAAAATTAATTTCAGTTACAAAGTTCTGGGGATGACTAGATTATTTTCTTTTAGAGGTTTGTATGCTGCACATCACTTTACTGCTGTTAGGACTGGCTGCATCAGAGTTGAAGGAAAGGACATTAACATATAGAGATGAAAACAACAAGTTCAACAAAACAAATTCATTCCATGGTTGACATAGGTCTCAACTTCAGAAGCCAATTTCGGTGCTGCTGCCAGCTCTCTGGGTTTTAGTGAGTTCTTTCCCCACCTCTTGCAATTTTTTTTTTTTTTTCTGCGGGAAGAGAGACCAGCTTTACTTTCAGGTAATTAGTGAAACATTTTATTGCAGTGGATGGAGGTAGCTTAAGCTTGGTTTGGTTTGAGCCAGACTTTTCTTCTTTATTAGTTTTAGTAACTGCCTGAGTTGGTGCTTATTGATTCAGACTCACTTGTGCAGTGTTTTAATTTGCTCTGGGAGAGGGCTTCCTTCAGAGTCCAGATCATTAAACTGAGCCTATTTTTCATTTTTCTAACATTTCACAGAAGATGTTATTACTCAGGGTTTATTTGAAGTTCACCAAAATTATAGATGTGGTTGCCTTCCCTTCCCTCATCTCCCAAGACTCCCTGGGCATATGCAGAGCTCTGTGGAAGAGGGTTCTGCTGGAGGGGTTCCTAATCTAACTGCCCTGTATCTCCAAAGGCAAACAGAAATCAGAAAGATTAAAAATTAATTATATGTGACCAATCTTCATAAATACCTATTTATCCTAAAAACCCAGCACTGATGGAAACACCACCACCTTTGTACACACTCCTAGTGCTCAGCTATAATTTACAACCAGAAATCTCTGTTATTGTTTACTTACATTCCAGTGTAGCAATTTAAGCATGCTCCTCTCTTATCTGTGAGTATGGAAAACGGTGTATTCTCTCTGCTTTTGCAGACACTTTTCAATATTTGAAGACAAGCACCCCTTGCTGGAGACCGTTCAGCTTCGCATGTATCCACCTGGTGGAGGAACCTGAGATAAAAATTTGATCCAATATGCAATGATTCCTTGGCTTTTTCTCCTGGAAGGTAAAAAAGCAATGTGCCTTGGTGTACAATGATCATTTTTAGTGAATCCAGAGGATTGTATAAGCTATCTTGAAGGAGCATTGCAAGTAGACTCAATGGCAGTGTGTCCATATTTTGTGCCTTTACCTATCCAACTTCTCCTGTAAGTCCTGTATGCAGCCCAGTCCTTTGCGTCAACAGCTCAGCATGAGAAGCTGTGTCTGCTTTTGGTCATCAAATGCCCTCATGACTTTATTTTTGAGGTGTTTCATCCCAAGGAATCCTGGGGTAACGTGTGTAAATCAACATGCACATAGGATGGTTTCATATTTAATATAGTGACAAACTCAGTGTCAGAAGAGAAAATATTCCTGTGTTTTCTTTGATATTTTTAAGAAATTGATTTTTAATTTTAGTTTGGTTTTGATGTGACAAAGAAGACACACTAACTCATTTTAACTTGATTGGATTCTTGTTATGTCTTTTCTTTTTTTCCCCTTTTAAAATAACTCCAGAAAACCACCCTTTGAAACTTCTATCTTTAAATAAAAAGTAATTTTTCTGAGTTCTAGTTATCTATGTCTTCCACTGCCATCCCACAAGTAATTTTCCAGAAACAAATCAATCACAGCACCAGGTTAGTAGGTTATAGAATTGGCATAACTATGTGAATCTGTTTCTATTTTTTTAACAATTAGGTTAGTGTGAACTCTTAGGTTCACTGAGTTTGAAAAGTCTCTCTGATGATATTCGATTCAGCTGGAACCTTGTCAGTTTGTATGGGTTTTGTATCAGGGTTTTGACATTTTATAAAAGTTATTTACTAAAGAAATCCTCAGCCTATATTCACGTAGTTGTTTAAGAACTCAATATGGTAACATAAATCAAAATGCAAGCTTTTTAGTTTTGTTACGATAGTCTGTGTTTCATTTAATTTTTTTAAGGAAAAACTAAAACACTGAAGGTAAAAAGTATGGCCACAGAAACTGAGAAGTAAAACCACTTTTCAATTACTTTAGTAATATTTCTTATATTATTTTTTGACACTTGTATTGAAGACTTTTAAAAGAAAAATATTCAAAAGAGACATCTGGACTGAATTGATAGCTAATTTTTTTTACCTGAGAATTTTCAATAAACAGTTTCAGTTGTGAAAGGATGACTTTATTCATTAACATGTCCTTTTGCTATTCTTACCCAAAAATATCATGTCAAGACCACTATCCATCAGTTGTATCTACCAGTTGTTTTCTGGAGATAGAATTAGCTCCTCAGATTTTTTTCCATGTGGGGAAAAGAATCAATAGATAAAACATTCCTTTTGAGATGCAGAGAACGTAGAGTAGTGTTGTTAAATCCTCAGCAGAGCTTATCTAAATTGAATTTAATGAAATTGAAATACTTCAGGGATTTTGTTTCACGAGCTTGCTGCCTTTCTTCCTATTATTTTATACTGTGGTATTTTCTAAGAGCAAGATGTTTGCAGTTACACAATTGCTTTGCAACACCATAGGAAAATGTATGTGTCAAAGAGAGGCACAATATTACATGGTAATGGTTGAAGAGAATGGGTTTATGTTTAAATTGTCTTTGGGCAAATCTGCGCTGGGCTCTTTTAATACACATTTCCTTATAAAAATTCTGAACCAAGATAGCAGTGCTTGAAATTTTTGCTACGTTATGTTATAGAAAAGAAACCAGATAATGCACATTAAAACACTATGGAAAACCTAATGTGGACGTAATGTAAAAAAACCAAAAAACATAATGTAAACTTGAACCAACCAATACCAAACTAACTCATGGCCACTTGCACAGTCATAAAAATAGTTCACTTTTGTATTTATTAGTCATCACTAAAAAAGAAAGGCTTCGTGTCAAAAATTGTGTAATACATTTCATATTTTCTTCAACTGTGGCTATATTTATGCAAAGTAGAGAGCAATGTCCTATTGGCAAGGACTTATAATGAAGCTGAAATTCTCTCAAGGCATTCTATATAGTCATTACATCAGACAAATTACATTCCTGAGTTTTTCTCGGTAAAATACCATTTTGTGCCCATACGCACAACTTTGTCTGACCATCATAAACTTCAGGAAGGGAGACTGTACATCACCAGATCTTATACATGGACAGGGGTGCATCATTACCAGTGATGCCTTGAGCTGCCTAAAGCTGTTCCACAGGTTTGTTCTACCAGTCAAAATTTACCTGAGACCATCTTTTTCTGGATACACTGAAGAGTCGGTAGCTTCTTAGTGTTGAAGACATGGTCATAAAAATATGTATTTATCACTCAGAACCTGTTTCTCATTATCTCTGTACTTAGCTGTTACTTGGAAATGAAATACAGGTATTTAAACCATAAGAAGTTCTGAAAAGGCAAGAATTGTTAGAAGCTTGACCTCAGTGAAAAATTATTTAGTCTTAATTCTGTTCATCTGCAAAGGTCATTCAGGTAAAATAGGCTTGTAGAGCATATGACCTGTGATCTGGGGCTGCCTCCTGCAAACTTTCTTGTGTTTCTTCCTACTTCAAATAATTCTGGTTTAATAAAAAGAATTCACATATAAAAATTTTAATACTGTTCTTCTAATTAAAAAAAAAAAAAGAACCAAAACAACAACAACAACAACAAAACCCCCAAAAAACCAAACCAACCAACCAACCAACCAAAATACCAGGTTTTCTTCCTTGTGCCTTTAGAGGAGACTTCTCATTATATTGATTATGGAAATATTTTTAGAAATATATAGTAATGTTATTATTGGCTGGATATCTGCTCAAAAGAGGGCTGTATCTACTGGGATTTGATCCAGATATTCTCCCATGCTAGTTTGCAATATCCTGGGGATCATTTTTAAGAGAAGACACATCCACACCTGAGGTAGGAGAGAAGACTGTCAGCTAGGAGAAAGTATGACACATCCAGATTGTTGGAGAATTTTGCCCTTGTAAAGAGAGATATTAAAAGCTGCTTACCTGAAATTTTGTATTTATGTATTTTATTTGGATCATTAGCACGGGTACTATGGGATATTGAGCTACTGGTTAATTGCATCTTCTTATTCTCACTTTTCAAACCCCAAAATAATTTGACGGGGAAAAAAGGAATCATTGTAGACTTTTCAAATAAAGCTCAGGATCGAGATTAAACAAGTAGAGTACACGAAGCCTTATACTTTAATAAATTGATAGTTTCCTAATTCTTATTATACTAATAAAGTCAGTCTTGTGAGTTTTATTGTGCCTCCTCAAAGGAGGCAACTCCTCAGCCTGGTACCCACCAGAGGGAGCCCGTGAAGCTGCGCAGACAAACGATGTAGAAAAGTGACAAAGCAGAAATGGCGCTGGGGAAAACAAAAAAAAATTGACAAGAAAAACTGATCTTGCCTTTCTGTTCCTATGCTTGAAGCTTTTACACACGCTGATGTTTCCATCTATTTCAGTAATGAAATCTGTATGGCTGAGTGATTTCCTGACTGAAATCCTTCAGGACAATGAAGACTAAGAGATATATCTGTCTTCCTTTAAACCACGTCTAGAGATTACTTTTTTAATTAAGTAGTTAGTGGGGATTTGTGTACACAGTAGCTGAAGTGCTTTTTTTTAAAAAAAAAAATTATAAATTGCCCTAAGTTCTCCTAAGGGCTGTCTTTAATTCAACAAGCTAAACACAGTAAAGACATGGAATTTAAAGACAAAAAATGTGTTTTCTTCTTTCAGTACTGGTAATAACACTCTGATATCACTGTGGTAACTGGAAAAACCAAGGTAGCGCAGCTGTATAAATGAAATTAGAAGGTTCATATTCTTTCTGAATATAGTTTTTGAGGTTAACAATGGTTCAATGTCAAAACCAACTCATGTATCGAAAGGGGTAACTGCAAAAAGTTTTAGTTCAGACATGTCCTTCTTAGTAATTTCATTAGTTACTTGAATTGTAGAATAAAGACTAAATTCAATAAATTTGCAGGCACTGTTGTTGTCAACACATTCAAGAGCAAGCTTAGAAATCAAAAGGATCTGAGAAGAACTGAACACCAATGCCACTCCTTTTGTGGCAGAATAACATCTACTCTCATTCAAGTGAGGAACAACAGGTGAGGCAGAGGTGCTGTAGAAAGTGATCTCAGGATTATAGTGGATTTTAGGCTGGACCATGGCTGAACAACATGGTGTTATTACAAAAAAGGCAAATGCACACTGGAAAATAAAAATAAAAATCTCCTGAAATCCTCAGGTCAAACAAAACAAGATGTTATTTAATTTTAAAGTGCACTTTGTGAACTACTGAAGATAAGTTAATAGAAGAAGTTAAATACTGGGAGCCTACTAGTTGATTGACTTAATGGGAAGCAAAAGCTGCTTTATATTGCTGGGGTCACATGCATTTAAAATACAGTTTGGGCAACCAATTTTTAGTGACTGCTGATAGTGAAATGTTTACCAGAACAAGGAAAAAACAATGTGGATTTTGCAAGCACTTAAATAAAACACCTGTACTGCATTTGGAATCTGAAGTCCGAAGTTTTCGTCAGTGTGTATGAACATCTGCATTTTGAAAAGTTGGGATCTGAATGTGCTTAATGGGATATTCATTACTAAATGTAAATGGCAGTGAACCACTATATTATCTTAGCCTTTTTCTCATAGTAATAGATAAAATATGGGATTATAATTGGAATGAATGTTCCTTATAAGAGATGATTTCTTAAGATGATGCTCTAAAGAATTCAGCAATATCACTGGCAGATCCAGATTCTTCTGTGGAAGGGCATGGGTTCACTTTACAGCAAGGTGAGTTTTAACACCACTTCATAAAATAAGTCCTGGCCCTTTCTAAATTTTTTAACAGTATGAAGTGAATCAAGTTTTTAAACTTCAAATATTTGTAAGGAAAGATGAGAGTTCTTTAACTTTCTTACTGTACTATCACTAACTGTGGAAGCTGAACAAAAATATTTTTGTTTCTCTTGTTTCAACTCTTTATGATTGCATTGTGGATGTGGTATTAAATAATCTTTTAATTGCATGGTAGCTTATGCAATAAAATCAATATTCAAGCCAATTGATTGAAGAATTTGAATATCATATGATTTAACATCAGATAAAGTATTATTTTAATTGTAGATGTAGCTAGTTCAATGAAAATACCCCACAAGGGCATCCAATGATTAATAAGTGGATGTGCTGGCCTTTTGACTGCTACTCAATAGCTGGACTCCATAATATTTGCACGATATGGGAAATATGCTTGTAATTATCAGCAGAATTGTAATTGCTTCCTCTCAGAGGTTAAAGTTGGCTTTTTTGTGATACCTTTTCCTCAGTCCCCGACATCTGATTGAATGTTCACACCTTATCCTCTGAAATGTACAGTAAAGGTACAACAAATGGTGTAACCTGTGTGGTAGTTTCTCTTTGGCAATTTCTCTGAGTGATAGTGGGTACTGAATAATGAGCAACATGCTGAAACAAGCCTCAGATATTGCAGGCAGGAACCCAGCTTCTGTTTGCTAAGCCTCCCACTCTCTGTGTTATGGTACAGCCTCTCTGATTCACAAGTTGTTTCACAATGTGGCAAGATCCAGTCATGAAGGACAGCAGATTGTCACGGGAGCAGAAAGGAACGAGTGTTTCTCTGTGGTTGGAGTTTCTGCACTTCCACTAAAAAATAGGAGGAAATGGTAGCAATTCTCTTTGAAGTTGCTGTTCCTGACTAGATTTTTAAACTGGACCCCGAAGAAAAAGGCAGCCTATTTTAGATTTTAGCACTATAGATTGATTCTTCAGCTTTGATTATATTTGTAAACCCAAAAAAGAAACAAGCCATCTCTGGGAGAAGCTTACAGCTGGAAGACTAGGTGTGAGAGCTGTAGACTCTGTTCTTTCCATGGACATTTTTAATGCTATATACCAAGCAAGTAATCAGATTTAATTTTTTTTCCCCTTCCTTGTCATTAGTAAATTGCCAGGGAGTTTTTCAATTGCTCAGGTACATTACTGGCCAGAGGTGTATGAATACCTAATGAGAAGCCAGTCTCAGTAGAGTTTTCCTGTCTGGACCTGATGGCCACCAGGTGAAGTGATCTGTTTGATTTTTGCTTATGTTTGTATCTTAACATTTCTCTAAAAATAACCAAGCAACAAGAATCATTTTCTTATCTGTTCCCACAAAGTGAAAGTGAGTCAATTAGTGACTAGAATAGAAACCTTGTGCTCCAATTCAGACATGCAGCTGTTTGATCTTCCTAAATAACAACCTCTAAACAGATAACTGGAAAATTCTTCTGGGTTTTATTTGTCCTAAACCAGAAAAAATACTTCAACTTTTAATTAATGTTAGTATTCCTAACATTTTGACAAGTGTCCATGATCAAACAGTATCTAATTATTTTGTATGTTTAAAGAAAATGCAAAAAAACCCCAGTTACTACTTAGACAACCATATGGAAAATATCTGTAAGTAGCTATATGGCTTCTACAGATAGGAATATCAGAGGATACCTTACTGATTTTTTTAGAACTAGCAGAATAGCTAATCATGTGCTTAAGTGGTAGTACCAGCAAAACCTTGAAAGGCATTTTGTTAAAGCATTGCCAGATCTAAAGCCCAATAACCAGTTCTTAAGACCAAGAGGTCTTAATTTTCTTTTTCCTTCTCTTCCTAACAATTTACTATAAATAGGATGTTACTGCTACCATAAAAAAGAAAAAAAAAATCCTTTCAATCAGTACACTTTTAACCCTAATGACAGTTAAACTACTGGAACTGGATTTTTTTTGTCTGCTTGGGAAGATTTATAAAGAGCACTTGCTACTTTCCATGATTGGAAAAGCAACAGCATTACATCCCACTTCACAGATGAAGATTTGGCTGAGGTCAATCCTTACAGCAGAGAGCATTAGTTCCCTGCATTGCATATGACATTATGACCTGTCAGAGAGAAAAAATAAAAAAAAGAAAAGAGAAAAAAAGAAAAAGAAACAGTAAAAAGCAGAGCATAGAAATGTGATTAGAAGACAGAGAGACCAGTGGACAAGTCCTCCCTGATGATGGCTGTGCGTCTGCTGCCTGAAATCTTTCAGCCTAGGGAAAATTTAGGGTTGAATTACATATTTAGTACAATACAAATCCCTTTAATAAGGCTGTCTTGTGGCAGACCTTCAAACACAAACGTGAAATAGCAATAAAATAAACTTGGTTTAACTCAAGGGCCATACAAACAATCGAAAATAGGCTTTTAAGGAAAGAACTAGCATCTCAAAAGTAACTTTCAAGGAATTTGGACAAAACTTCATTAATGGGGTGTTTTCCAGTTGTTGTGGTTTAAAGGAAAACAACTTTTTTTTTTTTTTTCCTCCCTTCTGGGGGGGGTTCTTTGTTTTCCTATTTCCGCCGGGGCACAGTTTCCAGCAGAGGTGAGGAGCCCACGGATTGGCTAAGTTTAAGATGGGCACTTCATGTAGCCACTTGAA
>VZTR01011732.1:3056-45604 GCA_013400775.1 Chaetops frenatus
AGCTATGTAGATTCCTAGGACTTTCAGGCACACAGAGAAATGCCATGTCTTCAAATATATGCTCTCATATGCTCCTCTATGAACTTTTCTTCACTTCTATATGTTTTGAATTACAGAGGACTTGTAAGAACGTCACTGTAGCAGAGAGCAAAAAAAATTTCAAAGACTTTTGGGTTTGTGTTTTGTGCTCTCATATGCTCCTCTATGAACTTTTCTTCACTTCTATATGTTTTGAATTACAGAGGACTTGTAAGAACGTCACTGTAGCAGAGAGCAAAAAAAATTTCAAAGACTTTTGGGTTTGTGTTTTGTATATATTCTACTATTTCACTGTCTCTGAGTGCTGTTAGATTATCATTACAAAAGTATATGAGAAAAGCACCTCAAATAATTTGTAGTTGACAATGAAAAATAATTACACTGAAATATATCACAGCAACGTGATAATTGAATCTTCTGAAATATAATTCTTTTCATACCAGTAAGAAGAACTGATGAGAAAAAGAAAAGACTGGCTGATATATGCTGTTCAAATGCATGGAACCTGGATGAATTTCACTGAACACTACTGCAATAGCAGATATTCACCTTCACGTGCTCTCAGGCACCCAGACCAGAGGTCTGAAAAGGTTAACAAAAGTATGTGAGATAGCTGTAGGCTGTGTTCAAGTGACTGGTTACACAGTAAACCATTTAAAATCTTCATTAATATAGACCAATAATTGTACTTCCAAGCTAAATGCTCTTGGCCAATCCTAAAGAAAGTAAAACACTATAATAATGTGCTGCTTTCAGACATACCAATTTGCAACTTAATTTTGAATTTTTGGAATCTGGTTCAGTTGGCATAATTGTTTCACAGATACAGGGTAGTTTGAAAAGAGAAAAAAATCTCCTTGCTAGTCTTATGTCTAGGGTGATTTCTGTCTTAATTTACTGCCAGAATCAGAGATTGTCTACCTCTAACGCAGTCACAGTATAGCAAAATCAAAAGATTTTGATTTCCTGTCTGGTGGACCTTCCCATCCTGACAGATAATGGTCAGATAATCAAAACAGAAGATACCCCAGCAGCAGCCCCTAGAGTAATCCCTAATAATGTAATTGCAGAGAGGTCCTGTTCATAGACACACAGTTTAGCTCTAAGCACAGCTTTACATTTAGCCCATCCAGCAGAACCTTTACACATATCTGTGTTTAAATATGCTCCTGAATCAGAGCCATAGCTAGCTATCAGAAAGCATCTGTTCTCTGATACTTCTTCAACCTGGTTAAGCTCCCAGATTTTCTATTTAACATAGGAAATTTCAGTCTATGCCAAGACTTGTTTTCTGCAGTTACTTGTCACCAGGATGCAGATGGATAACGATGCAATTTGTAATTCATATGAGCAGCATCCCACCCATTGCATTTCTTAAACTGTATGTGCTTTAGATCAGATTTTTTACCTAGGCTGAGAGAGCTTTGATCCTGGTTGGGGCTGGGAAAAACCTTATAGGCTGAAAAGTAAATAGTAATAGGAAAACAGACACTGGTACTACAAGCATGCTATCACAGCATGTGTGCTGACAGCATACTCACCAAGGAATCATAAGAGTAACCAGGAACCAGACAAGTTTGCAAGGGTTAGTTACATAAATTATGTCAACTAAATGAAACTCTTTATTTTACATTTAATTGTAAAAAGAAGACAAAGGTGATAAAAAGAAATCTGAGAGGCAAATGTCTGAGACCATAATGCTGGATTAATGTACAGGGTCATACTGGCAGAGGAGTTAAAAATTGTCATTGATGGAGCTATGACAGCTTCCTCTGATGAGAACTTGTCCCATATAAGTTGATGACTATAAGATAAAAAGAACTAGAGGAAGTATCAGGTTCAGTTTTAAATTGAGGCAGCAAATGTTATGATATTCATGGTATGTATCAAGTAGCCATCCTCCATACAGACCTTTTTATATCTTAAAAATTGCATGCATTATATGCAGATAAGTATTGCCAGAAGCAGTTCTTATTACCAGATACTACTGTAATGAAAGATAGGGATGGAACTTGGAAGGAGACATTCATCATATTTCTTTCTTGAATTACTTAATAAAAATTCTTTTTATAAAGCACTGAACACCAAGAGGGCTACGCTTTTACATTACGGCATCAGTGCTTTATATCAGGACCAGTTTACGAAAAGATATTATTTCTCTTCATAATTATTTCCTATTAATACTGCTAATATCATTGCACAGTATTTTAACAGAACTCTATTTGATGAATTTTAAAAGTAGGAATGAAACTGCAGGCTAAAGTTGTTCTTTATAGCTGGCTCTCATTTGAAGTGGAAATGAGGGATTTTGGTTGACCTCCTTTTCTTTGTTCTTGTGGTGGTAGATAGCCACTTCTGAGGAGTGCACGAAATACAGCCATTGCTTTTGGCCCAAGACCACTATCTCTACATTGATATGACTCATTTGCACAATTAATTACAAAGAAGTGCTGGGATTTATAACAGAAGTAAGGTGATAATGAAAGGCGAGGAGAATTAAGCCCTGTGGAGCTTTCAAGTAGCAAGAAGTCTAGGTCCCTGAGCTTACTCAATAAAGCCTTTTGAACACGGTTAAGCCACACTAAAGCCAGTTGCTAGCCATCATCCCTTTCTTTTGGAAGCTGTAATGTTTTGAAGTTGAAACTAAAATCTTAATTCTAAGTTTTAGAAACCACATGAGGAGGAAATACACAGCTGAAACAGCCCTGTATCCAAAGCCACAAAGAAAACACTTTGCTTGTTTTTTTACCTGAAAATAAGATCCCTTCAGAAATTACACAAATGAAGTTAATAAGGCTTCAAAAACATCTCTTGTAAGTCAGGAGGTTAAAGGAGTTCTGTAAGATTTCATTTGAGAATGTTTTTAAAGAACCTAATTTGCCAGAAGTTGCAAATAGGAATAAACATGCTGATCTTTGCAAATAGCCAAAACTATTGGATTTTTGAGACACCTGGCAGAGTAGCAAGTCATGTTCCCATTTCTTCCTGTAGTGTTTCTTAATTACTAATTATTAATTTATGCAATAAACTAGCTTTAGCCACATCTCCTTGTGGCCCTATTAATTATCACTTTTTGAATCCCTACATTTTTAAAATATGTAGTTGCCATACGTAGGACTCGATATGAGAGGTCCAGATTATTCACATTATCCATTACTGTGTATGATCCATGGAATCCTGGAGATAAAACTGGAGCTGACCAATTTACATTTACAGAAACCAAATTACTTGTTAAAAGTTCATACTCGGATCAGTAGGAGTATCGCCCAAGCAAGGATTTTGAGTTCAAATTTAAGCTTAGATTTTCCCTTGAGCTGTTATTTTATATATATGTTGCTGGCATCAGAGGCAATTTACTCTTCCATGCAAGACTTCCTTTGTAGTTTGTAGAAGCAGAGCACTGACTGTAAGTGTTAGCCCCTAAGTTCAAGTTGTTCTCAACACTGGGTAGCTAACTAAAGTTTCTTGCTGTCTACCACAGTGCTCATTTCTCTAATCCAAATGAGAACTGGGGGGAATATTTATAATGATATTTTTATGTCAGTCAGAGACAGCACAATTGCCTTACATTATTTTTAACACATTTTTAAGCCATCACTGTATGCCAGTGAGCTTATCAAGTTTATAATGCTCAACAGAAGTTTGTTATTGTGATGATTTGTAAAACATTGAAGTGTAATTATAAAAGCCTATAATTTCTTTGATTTACAGAATTATAAAAATTACCATATTACTAATAATTCCTTATTAATCATCAGTTCTATATCAAATAAAAGAGGAAACAGGGCCTTATCTTCAGTGTGTTAATGACTACATTTAAGTAGAACAGAAGATTTAAGTGGTTACTTATTTTACTTTTTCACGGCGACAAAAAATTAGATATTAACATTGAAAAAGCATGACTTAAAATTGGAAAATACCATAAATAAAGCTGGCTGTTTGATATTAACTCAGAGTTCTTTTCTATAGGCCTCATAATAAAGTCATTAATTATATGATCCTAACCTGCATTTTTATGTTCAGACAGTGAACAAGACATCCAGAAAATAGTTGTGGATCTCAACTTAGTCATAATATGACTAAGACCTCCAGCTTACTTTTTCAAGATATAAAATTTTAAAATGTGGGATTAGGGGCAATTAAAAGACCAAACTAGTTAAAATTATTGGGTAGTTAAAATTACTTGTGCTTTGCACAAAAATTGTTTATTTGACAAAAATATTTCTTTTAAGATCACTACCATTATGGAACACTTGGATAATAAATTCAGGGAGTACCTTTTCTTTCTGATGTAGTTAAAATCTTTGGTTGTGAGCAGCTCAGCAACTCATCATGCAAGTTTATAATCTCAGTTTTATACCAACACTGAAGCAGCAATCTGTTTCTCAGTGGGCTTTATTCCTACAGTTAGGGCAATGCAATGCCAGCTTAGAAAACACATTTTCTATCCTCATCTTTCACAAGATCACCATATGATTCAAAGGAAGTCACTTAAACCAGACTTGTGAGAGGAAAGATGTTCCTCATTTTCTTTGGCTTATCTTGTCACAGCAAAGTTTTCATTTGCAAAAATGCTGCTCCAACTGAAACTAATAAAAGTTGGGCCGCGAAAAAAATAAAGCTAAAAACTATGAAAACCTGCATGTAGCTAATTCAAAATCGGCAAAGATAATCTTAAATCTGTCTTTTTTCTAAAGTTTATACTTAACAAATTGGTTTTATTTAAAAACAAATAAAATAGAAAATGCAAATATCCTCATGTTGAGCCATTGGGAAACATTAAACCAGTTGGAATGCCAGAAGTCAAGGGAAAATTGCATTCTATTTACTATTCACATTTAAAATGATTTATGGCTAAGTCCTAGTGGGGAAAATCAGTCTCCAGTGATTAGCCTGAGGTTAAAGGGAGCTTTAGGTGATAGTTTTCAGAACCTTCTACCCATTTTATGCACTAAGCCCCTCTTTTCTGCTGTTACAATCCATCCTGTATGAAAAGTAAAATGCCCAGAATGAACTATTTATCATCCTATTGCATTTTGGGCTTCAAGGATTAAGGAAATACTTAAAAATTCTGAGGAATGTTGAAACACCAAAGCTGGAAAAATTGTAAAAGATACTACTAAGTATAAGCTTGAAACCTGTATTTAGTCATCCAGGTAAAAAGACCTTTTTGGGCATCATTTTCCAAGGTGTGGCCATCTGAAAGTAAATATTGTTTGCCTCTGTTATTCCTCTGACCCATTATAGATATAAATTTTAGGATGAGATATATTGTACAGTAAGGATTCTGCTCCTTCTTCTCTGCCTGCAAGGAAATCTAGATGACTACCTTAGATTAATTGCCTAAACAATGAGCAGCAAAGTTATGTGCAATTAAAATTAACCAGCTTCCATTAACACTCATCTAGGAGTAGAGGGATGATGGAGGAATTTTTTTTCCTAGACAGAATGACCAACTCGTGATTTTCCACATTATTTTGGCACTAGAATTTGTCAAAATTATTCAAAAATTAATTTGCATTTCTTCCTGTGAATAGTGATTTTAGGGCATTCAGACATTTTATCTCAATGCAAGTATTCAGTGTTATTTTGTCTCTTATTTTCCTCGAGTTCTGGGATTTTTTTTCCTATTTTTTCAATTCTGCTACAGCTTTAGTAGTTGTATTTTTGTGAGAGAGGAGATAGAGGCTGTCTTACTGATACCTGCTCACATTATTTAACAGAGATAAGAGGAGAGGAGAGCAATCTCTCTATATATAACATGTCCCTTTGAAAATAACAAAATCCAATCATCTTTACTAAATTACAGGACTTTTAACCAATGGTTTCAACTATTTTGCTGTGCAGATTTGCTCCTTCAACAACGAATTGAGCTGAAACAATGATTTACAGCCTACTTATACCCTACCTGAAAGCACTGCTTTTCAACAATCTTGTCAGCTAGGGAAAAAAATTTGTCATTTATAAAATTATTGCTTTCTAACTTTGTTCTTACCTGTTGGTGATAACTTTGAGACAGCTCCTTTTTTTGTCAGCAAAAATGAGGTAAAATAGTTGTGGGTAAGATGTGATTTTTAGATTTTGCAGTTCTACAATTTACCCAACAGTTCTAGATTTTTCTTGCCTGGAAGCACCATGGTCCAGTTCATGTCCTTTGGCCTAGAAGTTCTAACTCTCTGCTGCTGGTACTCCTTTTCTGTGCAGGGAATGGAGAGTGAGTGGTGAAGCATCTCTCACTGCAAACCCTGAAGAAATGAAGAAGCAAGATGCTCTTCCCTTGGTTCCCCTCAGAATGGTAAATAATATTTTCTTGAAGTAGCCATGAATATCCGTGGTTGCATTCTGGAATGCTCTTGCAAAACTGGTCTGTGGTATTTTAAATTTCTTCTTGTTGGTTTAGCACTGTGTTTTTGTTCATTTTTCTTCCCGCTCTGATACACAAGGGTTTATGAGGAAAAAAAAAATAGATAAAAGCATAATTTTTAAAGGCCTTTCCTTACAGTAACAGTTATCAGCCTGTAGGTTTTCCTTCTCCTGTATGTCTTAGGATTTCTTGTTGTACTTAATAGATAACAGCAACACTTAAACAAAATCATCTACCAAAATACCATTCCTGATGGATTTTGTTGACAGGTTTTCTTTCTTATGTGCCTGAGTGATCAACACCCAGCAATTAAAAGTGGCAGCTGATGAATGACACTGTGTATTACAGAATTAAAAAGGTTGACCATCTGAGCCTGAAGTTTCAATGCCCTTTGATACCCACAGTGAAAATCAGGTGTGAATAAGTACACAAGCAGCTACCCCAATCAGCAGGAATTCATACTTCTGTGTTAATTAACCCAGACAAAAGGCTGTTCCTCTATTCCATGTCTCTTGGTATTTGTTATCATCATCCATTATTCAAAAATTGTGTTATAAAATGTCCATTTCCAACTAAACCAGGCTGGTGGGGCAGGTAAACAGCTCTGCTTCACTAAAAATGACAGGATGAATTAAGGACCTTTTAGAATACATGCTTAATAGCTGGGACACTGATATTCAGCTACATTCTCTGATACCTTTGGAGATCTCCAGAAGGCAGAAGACAAGAATACCACAAAGAGACCCTTTTGTGTTGCAACAGGCTTCTCTATGATGATTAAACTGGCTGACCAATGACAAGTAAATATGATAGAGGAATTACTTTAGCATTATATATACTTACATATATCTATTTATATGAAAATCAATAAACGTGTGAAGAATTAAAGCAAATATCTTGTGCTGATATAGCAAAGACTTTTAGTTCCCTTGTCAGCTTTATAAGGAAGTGATTCACTTCTGCTGATAGCTTTGGTGAGCTGACTCAGGCTCAGCTGTGCAGCCCAGCCAGCAGGCAGGAAGGAGTCAAAATGCTAGTGCTGAGAACAGGAGGAAAAAAAAGGGAGTAAAGGAAGGGGGACAACAGGATTTTGCCTTTCACTGGAAGGGCTGTTAAATTAGATCAGCTTTCATGTAGAACTAAAATTTAAAAAATGTATTACCCAAAAGGCATGAAGAACTCACCTTAAAGCCAAATGGAAGATAACAGTATGTTTCACCAATCCATTTGTCACCCTCTATCTTCAGACACAACAGCTGTTTCCTTAAGCTTTGCATTTCAGTGTTAAAAAACCTTTTTTGCCATAAGGCTTGCCTGGAGTTTGGAAACATTTTTGCAGTGAATTCACCACAGGCTTTTATCTTGCTCACAGTGGTGGTGCTGAACTCTGGAATAATCGTCCCCTACTTGTTCCTACTTGTGCTCTACAAAGCTGCAGAGGCACATCTTGAGGTCAGTAACTTCATGTGCAGTGATGGATTGACCCTGTCTGGATGCCAGACACCCACCAAAGCTTCTATCACTTCTCTCTGTAGCTGGACAGAGGACAGAAAACACAACAAAGGGTTCATGAGTTAAGGACTGGGAGAGAAATCATTCACCAAATACTATCATGGGCAAAACAGACCTGAATTATGGATATTAATTGAATTTATTACTAAGAGAATCAGAGCAGGATAATGAGAAGTAAATTAAGACCTTGAAAACACTTTCCCCACTCCTCCCTCCTTCCCAGCTCTACCTCCTTTCCCAGTGGTGCAGGGAGAGAGGGAATAAGGGTTTGTGGTCAATTTGTCACAAGTTGTTTCTGCCATTGCTCAGGGAGAGGAGTCCTTCTCCTGCTCCAACACGGGCTTCCTCCCAGGGGAGACTGCTCTCCATTAACTTCTCCAACGTGGGTTCATCCCACAGGTGACAGCTCTCTGCAAACTGTTGCAGTCAGAGTCACTCTTCTGCTCCAGGATGGGTCCCCCATGGGGTCTCAAAGTCCTACAAGGAAACCTGCTCCGGTGTGGGTTCTTCTCTCCATGGGTCTGCAGGTCCCTGCCAGGACCCTGCTCTGACACAGGCCTTTCACAGATTTAGAGCCTCTTCTCAGGCATCCTCCTGCTCCAGCATGGGTCATCATGGGTCTCCAGAGGCTGCAGGTGGATCTCTGGATCCCTGTGGTCCTCCTTGGGCTGTGGGGGCACAGCTGCTTTACCATGGTCCTCACCTTGGGCTGCAGGGGAATCCCAGCTGTGGTGCCTGGAGCACCTCCAGCCCCTCCTTCTGCACTGACCTTGGTGTCTGCAGAGCTGCTCCTCTCACATGCNCTGGACAGAGGACAGAAAACACAACAAAGGGTTCATGAGTTAAGGACTGGGAGAGAAATCATTCACCAAATACTATCATGGGCAAAACAGACCTGAATTATGGATATTAATTGAATTTATTACTAAGAGAATCAGAGCAGGATAATGAGAAGTAAATTAAGACCTTGAAAACACTTTCCCCACTCCTCCCTCCTTCCCAGCTCTACCTCCTTTCCCAGTGGTGCAGGGAGAGAGGGAATAAGGGTTTGTGGTCAATTTGTCACAAGTTGTTTCTGCCATTGCTCAGGGAGAGGAGTCCTTCTCCTGCTCCAACACGGGCTTCCTCCCAGGGGAGACTGCTCTCCATTAACTTCTCCAACGTGGGTTCATCCCACAGGTGACAGCTCTCTGCAAACTGTTGCAGTCAGAGTCACTCTTCTGCTCCAGGATGGGTCCCCCATGGGGTCTCAAAGTCCTACAAGGAAACCTGCTCCGGTGTGGGTTCTTCTCTCCATGGGTCTGCAGGTCCCTGCCAGGACCCTGCTCTGACACAGGCCTTTCACAGATTTAGAGCCTCTTCTCAGGCATCCTCCTGCTCCAGCATGGGTCATCATGGGTCTCCAGAGGCTGCAGGTGGATCTCTGGATCCCTGTGGTCCTCCTTGGGCTGTGGGGGCACAGCTGCTTTACCATGGTCCTCACCTTGGGCTGCAGGGGAATCCCAGCTGTGGTGCCTGGAGCACCTCCAGCCCCTCCTTCTGCACTGACCTTGGTGTCTGCAGAGCTGCTCCTCTCACATGCTCGCACTCCGTTCTTCTCTGGCTGCAATGATGGCTGTGCAATAACATTTTTTTTTGGTTTTTGGTTTCTTTAAACTTAAATCTGTTATCACAGGGGCATTGTCACCATTTCTAATTGGCCCAGCCTTGACCAGCAGCACATCCATCTTCGGACCTGCCAGGGACTGACTCTCTCTGAAGTGGAGGGAATTTCCAGCAGCTTCTCACAGAAACCAGCCCTGTCAAAGGTTTTGAATAAAAATGATGTAAATATTAGTTGGTGTGTATGATACATGAACAGAAAAGGTAGACTTTCTGAAATCCAGAAATATTTTTGTGTGCAGTATTTCCTGTCATGGAGCTGCAGATATATTTTAAAATTGCATTTACTGGAAAGCACATAAGGAAAGAGAGACCAGTATGAGCATCCACTCATCCACTTTTTTTTTTTTCCTCATAGCAGATGCTTTCTCAGCAATATGAGCCATCACTCTCATGCCCTCAGAGAGGCAAATTTAATCCACTACTTGTTTTCAAACATTGTGGTCATAGTAAAACCAAGTGATTATTAAGAAAACTGATTAATTCATTGGTACATATTTATGGGAAGACTGATAACCTGGCACTCTGGGAGTGCTGTGCTGTAGCTGGATTGCAGGTTCGAGAGCTCAGGGAGCAATATAAACACAAAGTGAATGAAGCAGTTTGTATGCTTGTGTCCACAGCAATGAATTTTTATCAGGAATAATTAACAGTGCTTCAAAAATAATAATCTTAAAAAAAGAGTTTCCGGCTATATAAGTAATTAATTTTCTACTAAGCTAGGAGTGTGTGGCAAAAAGCCTGACACATTATTACATTCCTCCAACATTGTAGTTTCTGTCATTTCTTTGAAATCCATACCTTTCATGTACAGTTCATTAACACTGATCAAAGCACATCTCTTTCTAATAAAGGAAATTTTTCCTTGTAATCATTTGTAGATGTTTCACTTCGTGTAATANCTTGACCAGCAGCACATCCATCTTCGGACCTGCCAGGGACTGACTCTCTCTGAAGTGGAGGGAATTTCCAGCAGCTTCTCACAGAAACCAGCCCTGTCAAAGGTTTTGAATAAAAATGATGTAAATATTAGTTGGTGTGTATGATACATGAACAGAAAAGGTAGACTTTCTGAAATCCAGAAATATTTTTGTGTGCAGTATTTCCTGTCATGGAGCTGCAGATATATTTTAAAATTGCATTTACTGGAAAGCACATAAGGAAAGAGAGACCAGTATGAGCATCCACTCATCCACTTTTTTTTTTTTTCCTCATAGCAGATGCTTTCTCAGCAATATGAGCCATCACTCTCATGCCCTCAGAGAGGCAAATTTAATCCACTACTTGTTTTCAAACATTGTGGTCATAGTAAAACCAAGTGATTATTAAGAAAACTGATTAATTCATTGGTACATATTTATGGGAAGACTGATAACCTGGCACTCTGGGAGTGCTGTGCTGTAGCTGGATTGCAGGTTCGAGAGCTCAGGGAGCAATATAAACACAAAGTGAATGAAGCAGTTTGTATGCTTGTGTCCACAGCAATGAATTTTTATCAGGAATAATTAACAGTGCTTCAAAAATAATAATCTTAAAAAAAGAGTTTCCGGCTATATAAGTAATTAATTTTCTACTAAGCTAGGAGTGTGTGGCAAAAAGCCTGACACATTATTACATTCCTCCAACATTGTAGTTTCTGTCATTTCTTTGAAATCCATACCTTTCATGTACAGTTCATTAACACTGATCAAAGCACATCTCTTTCTAATAAAGGAAATTTTTCCTTGTAATCATTTGTAGATGTTTCACTTCGTGTAATATTTTGGATGTTCTTTATTCTGAAATCTCATTTCTAATGCTAGGCTATGGTCAGAGAAGTGACATTATAAAAATTATATCTTGATTTACTGTATTTCTTCTCTCTTAATGATACCCACAGCAAGTCTCTCATTTTAGAAGTCAAAACAATACTTTGGAACTGCCAGTACTATACTTCCAAACTGGTACTTGCAAAATCAGCTGTTTGTCTGACTGCAATAAAACACAGCATTTCTTTATGCTAGATAAGATTAACTTTCGAAAGTAATTTCTAATCTTGCAATGAACACACTGCATGCACAAATCACAAAAATTACTTGAGGAGCAAGGTGTACGGTGGCCTGAATTTTTATATAGGAAAATCTGCTTTGCAGATTGGAAAGACTGATACCCAGCTGTTCAGCCCCTCCCTCTGGCTCTGATCAGTCTCTGATTCTCAATGAAGATGGTAGGTCAGTAAATTCACATCTCCTAGTGTGGGATTTCTGTGGGGTTTGAGGATGTGAGCAAAGTCCTGAACTGACATCTCTAGTACTGGAAAGTCAAAAATACTTTAACTGACTTACATGAGGTCAAAAGTGATGGCAGAATCAGCAGACAACACTCTGGAGGTTTAGTGGGTGATGATGAGGAAAAAATAAAGACAACTGAAAAACATGCAGTGAAATGGGGATTCCTGCTCTTCCAAAAATTTCTTTGCTAAAGCATTTTTTTTTCCATTGTCTGGTAGGTATCTCTCTTTATTTCCTTGTCCCACAATTTTTTTTTTTAAATTTCAGTGATACTGCTGGGATGTATAGCACTACATCTCTGCATTAGAAAAGATAACCATACGTTTGGTTCCTTCTCAATTCTGTTATTTAAAAGTATTTAAACTTTCATCACTGAGAGGAAAAGCTTTCCACCCAGAGACAGAGAGACAAATTTTGGGAGTCCAAAATGCAATAAATATTTCCTAGAGGTAGAAGAACAATGAATTCTTTTTGAAATGGCAGCATTTGCTGATAGAGGTAACTACAATGCTTTCTCCTTGCATGCTGAAGAAGCTGTTGTTATTTTTTCAGAAAGGCTCTTTTTTGTTACATACATAAACAACAGCCTCAGTAGAGAATCAACATTTTTATGCCTACTAATAAACTTACCCATTCCAGATTATTATTCTGTTGTTATACTACCTGCCATGAAATTGATTGGCATCAGAGAAGTTTTTCTGCTACTACTCTTTGTTGTTTTTGTAAATAATAGTGTTTATGTGTCATTCTAGGGTGAAGCTGAAATCCTTTACTTTGTCAGTGATGAAAACAGATATTCTTGAGAGGTTGTTGAAAATTTCCATAATCTTCACCCATAAAATTATGCACTGGTGAAAAAGTATGACAAACAGAGATATTGAGGTGTGCAGTGAGGTATCTTATCTTATTAAAGAGTTTCTAATATTTAAAATGCAGAATGTACAAAATGCATATATATTAAACATATGTGGCTAAAGAATTATGTCTTATAAGCCTGGGGGTATGAATAAATACAAAGACAGATACAGTAGTAGGATGCATTCGGTGGCATTAATTGTGTAAGGGCTGACAATATTTCACTCATACTCCCCTGCTTGACTATGCTAATAACCTAAATGTTTCATCAAAAAGATTTTTCCATGCGTGTTTCCTGCCTGAAGAAATGTGTTATTAATTATTACTGTTTGTTTGGGGAAAAAAAAAAAAAACTGTCTTTTTTGAGGTTAAATGGAATCCATCCCTTAAAAGTAAAATTTAATCTCATTTCCAAATCAAGTTAAAAACAAACAAAACCAAACAAAACAAAACAAAAACACCAAAAACAAACAAACAAGCAAGCAAAAAAACCCCTCCTGAAGTCTGGGACTTTATAACTGAGCTAAACATAATCTTGTTTGTAGAAGTTAGGGATAGAAAATAGCAGGTCAACCAGACCAGCATAATGATTCCAGAAAAACATACAGGTTAGGCAACCATATTTTAAAGTTTTTTTTTAAGATCTACCAAGTGGTATTCAACCAGATATCATCCCAACACTAAGAGATTCTTCCACCCCTTTGAGAATGGGCTCTTGAATCCTTCCTATAGACAGTTGGATGCCTCAGGAATTTTCTTCTTTCTTGTACCATTCTTCTTACATTGAAGGCAGTGGAGACAAGGAATTGCCCAAACTTCAAAATTAGAGCTATCATGGTATCTATACATCCAGGCACTTGATTTATGCCTCCAGGAACTGCTGGATTTTTTTCCTATAGTTTTAACATGACTTTTAGTATTCTTGGACAGACCTGTCTGGTATAACAAATAGTAGTGATTTTCAGAGGACTGAAGCTGTCTTTTTTCTATCAGTGACTCCCTGCACAGTCAAGCAAGAACAATATTGTGCTTTGCTGAAAGTCCATTTTGAATTCCCAGCACTGAAGGAAGGTCCATGTACTCATCATTCTGCTGGAACACAGTACCAGAGTGATCAGTTCTCTATGACTGAGGAGTCTGCAATAGAGTCAGAAAAAGGAAAATTCCACAGGCTGATTTTTTAAAACTCTGTTTCTATTTTCTCCATTTCTGATGCAATGACACATAATGTTGCTGACAGCACATTAACCCAATCTGCAGTAAGATGGTTTCCATTTTAAATTGTTTGTATTTTTTTCCTACTGAATTTGGTATGCAACCTGACTTCTTATGTCCACTGCAGGAGAAATCCACACCAGAAAATTATTTTTTGTAGGTGAGGCATTGAATTCCCAATGCCAGATGCAGTAAATTCAGCAAACTCAAGCCAAAGAAAGACAGAACTGCTCACAGGACAGGACAGATAGATGTGGGTCCTGGCTGTTCCTGATCTGACAGATGTGTTTTCTGAAATCACAGTGCCTTTTCATTACCTGGCTTCTACTTCATTTCAGAGTTTTTTGGGTCAGCCCTCATATGACAGTTCATAAAAGCATCCCTTCTAAATAACTAGGTAGATGCCTAGAAACTTTTTAACATGGAAACACAGTCATAAAATCATTAATGCTTTTGTAAGCCTATATTCACTGCAGTAAAGCCAATGTTATGCTGTGCCACACAACTGCTACATCCAGGCAAATATACAGAGATAAAAAGACCATACTTTAGAAAATAATCAGTCTCTCAGAGATCCTGACAGTGTATGTAATGTAAAAATGCCAATTCCACTGAGAACTTAGAAGGGCCCCCATGATGCAGTAGATGATTCTGCCTTCCAGATTTCCCTGAAGTGGAAGCCTCTCTCTCGATGTATGACACGGACCAGGAGTTTTCAGGAGTTCCTACTCAACGTGGAAATGGCAGATGTGAGTTTTAACCTCATAATAATAAAATCAAGAGAGAGAGGCAGCTGCATGCAGAACCTCATACACAAATCCTGCCCTGAGAAGAGACATGTAAAGAGTCATGGCCCTATCAGCAGTGCCTTGACCAGCAGGCCACATCATCAGGCAGAAGAAAAGAAACTCTGCTTCTGGGCATCTGCTGAGCTTTCCTATTGATATGGTGTATGTCCTGCCAGAGGCCCAGGAGGCCCAGCCAGAACACTGGAGCCCACTGTACTTCAATGTAAAGCACATCAGACACATCCACATCTCCTCCTCATGCCACTTGTAGGAACAGCTGGGAAAAGAAGTGGACATGAATTTCATTAGTGCTCCAGCTGAGTTGTAGATAAACAAATAAAATTTGATACCCCATTTTAATATTATCCATAAATATGCAGACAAATGCTGAAAAACCAAATAATGGTATTGGGATTTATTACCAGCCTTTCTGTTCTACATATTGTGTACCATCACAGATTCTCTCTCATTATACACACAAGTCTCTTTAGAGCACTATTTCTATATTTCTTGCAAATGGGACACAACTCTCTCTAAGTTATTTTATTGATACAGGCCAGTGCGTGCAGCAAATGTCCATAAAGTCTTATTTCAATGGACATTTTTAATTATGTTTTTTTCTCCTGTTATTTCTTCATGTTTACCTAACTGTATTTCCTTTGATAAACAAGACATTAAGGACTATGTGTTTAACTTGTGTCTTTTTTTCCTTGAAAGATACTCCTTTCAAGATGCATCGAGGAAATTTAAGTGCTCGTCCCTCTACTGCATTACCATTTACTGACCCCTGACCCACTGAGTTCAACCAAAGCCTGTCCACAGCCTCTAGAAGAAATCCAAGGAGGACCCCTTAGGAGAAGAGATGAGTTGCTTTTGGCAGAATTCTTTGTGCCCTTCAATATTTTATGAGGCAAAATGATTAGGCTCGACATACTTTGGCACTCTGCCTATTTCACTCCAGTCAGAGCAAATATAAGCTACTTTTCGAGTCATTATACAACGTGTTTTCATGACCACAATGACCTGTCAGGCAATAAAAGCAGTCCTCAAGAGGCAGCACTTAAACAGCATCATGGCACAAGCAAAAGCAATTGCAGCTTCCAGAGCTTCCAAGTGTGCCTTGATAACCTAAAGATTCCAGGCTGCGGAAAACAGGCCAGAAGGTAAGTCAAAAAGCATCTGACAATAATTTAAGTAAGAGAGCATCACAAAAGAAAGCACTAGCCAGCTCACACTATGGGAGGATTGTGCTAATATGTAGAATTTATAATAATAACAGATAGACACTAGAAAATTAATTAATAAGATTAGGAATAAAATTACAAAACATGCTAACTAATTCACCATTAAAAGAGTGATTTGGGTCAGCAGATTTGTAGTGAATTTGATATATTTGCATTATATGAGACCGATTCTTTTCTTCCTCTAGAAACAAAGTCTAGATTCTATCCTTGCTGTCATTACATGTGCAGAGCCAGGAGCTGGACTTGATAATCCTGGTGGGAACCTCCCAATTCAAGATATTCCATGATTCTTCTGTCCTCCCCTGCCTGAGGAATCCACCTCAGGAAGAGGTGAAAAGTATTTAGTAAATACTCCCAGATAGCTTTGTGCATCATCACCAGCTCACAGCCAGCAAACCTCTGCTGCAGGCCCTTGCTGGTTAGTGCTGCCTCAAAACTGCCTCCTTCTGCTGTGCTTTGGCTTGGAGTGACCAGCAAAAGCCTGCAGATGAACTCCACAGGTGTTCCAGGACAACGTGAGAAATCCTGCCTGGGCAGAGGTGGGGATGAACAGAATAGTTTTCATCTGCTCCCTTTGTGCTCCAGCTGGAAATCAGTGGTCTCTGAAGAATAATCTCTCCCTTATGTCTCAGTTGCTGAAAAATCTGCTGTGAGTTCTCTAAGAAGCTTCACAGTTTCATAGAGAGTTTGTTGCTCGCTCACAGCTCTTTGCTCTAATGTCTAATATCTAAATAATGTCATGGGGTGTATGGACAAAGCTCCCCCTGTCTTAGAAAGCAAATAAGGAAATTTAACTTCATCTGTGTAAATGAGGCCTTGTCATGCTATGCAATGCTGCAGAAATTAAGGAAGTTGTGCTAGAAAAAGTCCTTATAGAAGGCAAATGATTCTTGATGCCAGAGAAAAATGAAAGAAATTGTGAGGAAGGGAATATGAGGAATATGAGTGTACCCTTTAAAAGGATGCAGCCATAAAATCAGTACTTAATTCAAAACATAGGACCCAAGAGCAGTAAGCTGCATATTAAAATAAAATTTTTTGGCAGTAAACTGATGAACTTTAGGAGTGCAGTGAACTGTGTGCCTTGTATATTCATATAAATCAAAAAGCCTTTTGGTTAAACTAATGTTCAAGGTATGATTTAGGGACTCAAAAGCAAGGAAATTATTAGGATAGGCCAAAAAATAATGATTTCTGAGTACTAAACCCTGGGGTTCATAACACTGCATATTGTTCCTAGACTTATTCAGTACCAGTAGTGTCTGCTAAAGACTGAGGACAATAGTTTGACTGGGGAAAGAGACTTTCTATTAAAGCCATTATACTGTAAAGTTATTTATTAAAGTTAGCATTTTCACCGTTCCCAACCTTCAAAGTAGCAGCCCCACAAAAAGATTTTGATTTCAGATTATCTGTCATCTGAGCAGGTTGAAAAAAGGATGTTTACCATGACCATTGTGCTTACCAGAGAAGAAAAACCTCCACTTGCTTTCGGTTTATCAAAAGACAAAAGAGACGGTGACATTTAGTCTGTGTTTACTTTCTAGTCTTCCCCATACACCCTCATGTCTCGTTCCTGGACTCTTAAATTTGTTGTTTCATGCACTTTTCCACAGACACTCATCTGTGACCTCTGTTAGAGAAAGGCCACCAGAAGGGATTGGTTTATCCCAGCTTGGCCATTCATACATTCTTTTGAAGGTGCAAGTATTGAGTGAAGGTGCTAATGCCTTTGGGTGCCTTGCTCTGGGTTAAGATCTGCCTTCTGGAAAGAAGTGGGTATGGTAGTGAGGTGTCTTAAGCAAAGTTTTATCTTCCTCTCTCATCTTTTTTTCCACAATATTGCTCTGTCTCAGTTAGATAAACAAACAGGATTGTTTTCCTCTGTTGGACAGGAATCCTGACATTATCTCTTTAAAATGCCAGAAGATATTTATTCTTAGAGACTTCTCTCTGCACAAATGTGCTTAACTGGTAGTTGTAACAGAATAATTTACATGTGTTCAGAGGCAGTGAAGCATGTGGGTGAGCATTCCTTCCTAAGTTCATGTCAGCTGGTAGACAAATATCTTCAGTGGTTTTCTTTTATTTGTCTGAAAGCATTTACAGTTAATTGCTGCTTCTTGATACTTGTGGCACTTGCCTGAAAAGTTTCTAGAATAGATATTAATTGAGCAGAGGGGATTTTAATGTGGCATAAACATACTGACATATCAGATTGTAATTTAAGCATCAGTAAATTTGGGAATAGTCAGCAGTTGGTAAATATATGTCTAATTATACAATGGTAAGAAGCAGTTTGAAGAACATATTGAATTTTTTCCTTATTATTCTTAATTTTTTAGGCTTCTGTGCCTGTGACAGGATTACTCTAACTTGATTCTCCATCTCAAGTTTAGAAGATTTTGTCCCGATGTTACTTTTAGAGTTCTCAAACAAAAGAATGGAGAGAATTACCTTTTTTTCTGATAAGTTTTTAACCAAACATCACTTTTGGAGGAAGAGAATATGACATCTTTCTGTAGAATTTTCCGTGTTTGGAATAGGGGAAAATCAAGATATTTCCTAGGTATAAAGCATGTAACAATTGTTCTGCTCCTGGTCTCCTTCATGGACTGTGTTGTTGTCACGGTTTAGGAAAGGCACTCCACAATTTAGTGTTCCTGCTGAAACAAAAAACCACACACTACTCGCTCTCTCTCCCACCTTTTCCCCTCCCCAGTGCAGCAATGGAAAAGGAGAATTGGAGGAAGAAAAGACAAAAACCACTGGTTAAGAACATTGAGTTAAGAACAATATACTGGAAACAGCAACGAAAAAACAAACAATACCAGAAGCAATACTAATAAAAACGCTCTACAAAAGAGGCAGTGCAGAGTTCAACCTGATCACAGCCACCCCATCCCCTACTGCTCCCTCCAAGCCAATTTTGTTAATAATATCTTGTTGTTAGGGGATCCCAAAACATGCTGTAGTCCAAGGAAGAATAACTATGGAGAAAAAATAGATGGGGTCTCTCTTTTGTGAGGAAATAATCTTTTCTAATAAACTCAGGATGTCACCCAGATAAATGGATTCCAAGTGATTTTCAGTGCAGACACTCACAGGTTTTTTTGGGTCCTGACATTTTCAAGTATGCTCCAACTCCAAATCTTTCTCTTCGTACTGTATTCCCATTAAAACTTTGAAAGTCATAATTTTCCTTCACATTTTTAGTTCCCTGGGTCTAAACAATTATAGGTCCTCATAAACTGAGAAGACAGAATCCCAAAATGAGTTCTAATTTGAGTAATCTATTCCTTTTACTAATTTAAAAGCCCAAACTGTAGTCTATCATCTTATGCAAATTACATCATGTATGGGGGAAAAAAAAATTGGTATTAAGGGGCTGTGAGAGTGACTGCTAGTGATTAATGAGTCAAATATCTGACCATTTTCTGTAACCACCAGGTGCTGTAAGAGACTGGGATATTGGTGTTAATGGCTCAGTGGGCTGGGTGCTTTGCTGGGGATGCTCCCAAGAGTGGCTTCCCAGGTGCAGAAGGGCTGCACACCTGGAGCTGCAAACTGCCTTCCCACATAAGGCTGGCAAGAGGCAAATCCTGTGAGGTGGGCAAGTCCCTCTTATCATGCCATTGTCCTCCCACACCTAATGACTGTGAAAGCTCCAATCCAGAGTGTGGGACATTCACGTGTAGGATGGAGGGGTTAATCTTGGCTGCTGGGCCATGATTGATTCATCTGTGCTGGTTAAGAGACAGCTGCAACCCCCTACAAGCTGTCAAGGCCCATAAAGTGTCCTGTGATCCACAATATTGCATCATTCCCACATAGTGTGATCCACATTACATTACCCAGTGTGAAACTCCCCTTCCCTGGGGGTTCCCACCTGAACCTGATTGACTGTAAACCCAAAAGAGTTTGTGTTCTTTGGGTTTACTTCCCCACTACCTGATGGATACAGTCAGACTGCAGTCACTGAGAAGACCAGAAGAGGAGGCCTGACAGGACATCGTTAGGATCTACAGAGTGGTGGTATCCTTCTCTGCTTCTCTGCCACTTTCTTTCTCTCCCCACCCTCCTTCTCCCTATCTCTCTGTCTCTACCTCACATTTACTGCTAAATAAAAATCCATTCCATTGACTTTGGTATACGGTCTCATTTGCACTTTAATTTGGGCAGTGGTATCTCTCTAATAATTTTAATAATCAGATCCCTACAGAGGCCCTGTTATTGTTGCATAAAGAAAGTCACATATTAGCAACACTCTCTACCAGATAATAGAACAAAAATTCCAATATAAAATTGAAAATTATATATAAACAAGGACAGAACTTTCCATATCGTTCTTACTTTAGGAGTCATCCACTACAAAATGCAAAACTATTAATGAAGTGAAAACTAAATTTATTATAATAGTTTAATTTAAAATAGCTCCACATCCAAGCTGCACAAAGGCAAATCTCTTTTATGCCTTGCTTTGATGAATCTGGCCTGTGATCTTGTGCACTTCTAAAGATGATCAAATTGAGCAAAGAATCCCATGAATCCTAACACAGCACTCTGAGTGATGTTCTTAATGAACACAGCATGAGATATTTAGGCTACCTTGAGGACAGCTGCTTCTGTCGAGATACTTGTATCTTCAAACAGCTATTTAGACAAGATACACTGGGTCAGCTATTGAAACACTCATATAGTAGTGGCTCCTATGAAGCAAATTAAATTTGCACATTTTGCCATGTCTGATAGTATTTCTGTCACTAAGAAAGGGTTTGGTCTATTTGTTCTAAATTTATTTTATTTTAGCATTTATTCTGTTTGCCACTACTGTTAGTATCACAGCTTTTTGGAAGAAAACTGGTGGAAAAGAAAGAAGAAGCAAAACCAGAAATTATATGCATGTGAAAACAATATTTATATATGGACCATAAATGGAAATAATCATTTGATAGCTTTCTCTTCTGTAATTTCTGCTGCCCATGGCTTATAACTGAAAATTACTGAAACAAAACCATCTTTCCCCATCTACTTTTTGTGTCATCAGTGTATTCATAACTCTTCTTCCAAGTAAGCAATTTCTCTGTCCCTTTCATTGGAAACTTGGCTCACTTGGACTAACACAGATTCTGTACCTTAGGCAGATGATTAATAGGTATTACCCACTCAAAAATGGAAATGTGAGGTTATGCAGATGGCACTTTGCCATTCTTTCTATCTTGAACTTACAATGAAATTAACATTTTGACATGAACTTTGGTTTCCAGTAAAATGTAGCAATAACATTTCAGAGGTACCAGAGAATCATAAAAAATAGATACAAGTTCTATTACTTGAAATTCCCTCTGAAGTTACCTCAAGTTTTGCCTGAGTTTTAAGTCAGCCTATGGCCCAGTAGAGTTCTGCAGTCAGTTGAAGATCACAATCATATTAGGGAAAGTTTTGTGCTGATATTGAGTTTCATACCTACAACTGAACTCCCTTTCTTGTGAAGCTACCATGGCACATTATGGGAAATCAATATTTAATTTAACACATTCAGTAAAATATCCTGTATTTCTTTGTGCTGCCTCCCTCCTATTTTTTGTAATGCCACCTTTCCTTTTTTGTTGGAGAGAGAAATATTCAGCCTGGCTTTCAGTAAGTTCAGAGAAAGAGTTTTCCATTTATCCAGGAGAGAGCTAAGCAAAATCCCTTGCAGAATCTGCAAAAACGACATGGTGTGAGATCTGTTCATTAAACTGTAAAAGAAGTGCAACAGGTGATAAATTCTCTGGCATGTCCCTTTCTGCTGAAGCACACACATACCTGAGATGGGCCAAGCTGTTCAGAGCCACTGCTGGTCCAACTGTGACGTAGTCAAGCTGGAAAGATGGGGGTAAGGATGGTAACCCACAAGATGCTGCTGGCAGAAGGAGTTTGTTGAGACACAGCCATTACAATATCTCAACTTCCAGGCTTGGTTCATCCTCTGGCACACTGAAAACTTAAAACACCTACAGACTTTTTCTGTTCAGAGAAATGCCAACGTGCAAAGAAAACGTAAACTTTTGTTTGTTTAGAAGTGCTGCTAAAATTCAATAAATAATGAAATGTGGTATTGTAGCCACCTTTTCAACTAATTCCCCAGTTATTATAAGTGAATTCTACTGATGGCTCTTGGCAGGCTTATAAGATATGGATAATAGAAGTGTTAAGGTTGTGAAAGACCTGTAAGATCACGGAATCTGTCAAACCAGCACTACAGTGTCCACTACTAGAGCATATCTCCAAGGGATACATGCACCCATGTCCTTAAACTCTTCCAGGGATGATGATCCTACCACTTGCCTGGGCAGCCTGTTCAAATGCCTCACCCCCCTTTCAGTAAAGAACTTTTTCCCAATACATTTCTAAGGAGATATAAAGATATATTTCAGGGCAGGATATAATGCTTATTAGCAAGAAAGATAAATGCTGCTGCAACATCTTGCTACTAAACTTCCTGTTAAAAGAAATCATAAACACCCTAGTGCATTTCACTTTAGTTAGTGCACTTCACAAATCTAATGCTCATCTAGGCATTTTATTTTCCAAAATAAGTGTTAATTTTTCAGTAGATCAATTACGTAAGGAAATATGCTTACAGCTCTAGTGTTCACAATTTTATCATGCTGCACATTTTCTGCTTTGAGCTTCAGTGATGCCATTTGAAGAGTTCAGAACATTCACCATGAGTCAGCCCTCATCAGCTGTTTATTTGGGAAGTAATCATTATGTAATGTTTGCCAGTGTATGCAACTGGAGAAAGCTTAAAGGGCAATCAATCTACAGATGCTTATTTAGTTCTTTCAGACATTCTTGATTGAGCATAGCAGCTACATTAGGATCAATATATCTGGTGGTCTGAGCTACTCTTGGCATCCATGCCTCTAGGTAGGTGAAAAGTACCTGACTAATAAATTTTCTACATGGGTATCAGCTCAGATTTCTATACAGCATATTTCAAATTTGAAGATCAGTGCCTCATCATTCTCACAGCCTGCCTCTGGTGCCCCTGCTGCACTCCTTAGTGGTGCTCTCCTTGATGAGGTCTGGCTTTCCAAGGTAATGGAAGCTTTCAAACACCCCCACAGCACATATTAAGGCTACTTACCACTTCTTCTTTCTAAGAAAACCACTTGTGGGCTACTTTTGCTTTGCAAGTGAGAAGATGTATGAAGAATTCAGCACCTTGTTCAAAGTCGTTGAAGAATTTAGTCAAGCACAAATGAAATGGCTGCTCCTACTGGAACAATGTCCAGTTTTTTCTAAGCAAAATTCCAGTGTTTTCTAAAGAAAATTATTGCAAACAAATTAACTGACAAATTGCGTCTTGGAAAGTTTAAGCAATGCTCAGAATGACTCACAATGGTTATAAAAGGCCCTAGTGACTGCTCTGGAACTCACGTCATGGATAAGTTTAGTAATGAGCATCTGACTTGACTATTTTTAGGCATTGTTCTAAAGTATGTAAAAGATCTTTCCTACAATCAATTGATTTAATTAATGAATGTTCAAACACCATTTAATCTAGAAATCAATGATGCAATAAATGATAGGGATTAATTTTTTTAAATTGTACTTAGAGTTGCTACTGGATTTGCTTTAGCTACAAAGCATAACTCTGTTATTAACAGAGATTTGGCTGTCTTCATCAAGAATTCAATGACTTCTGTCATGAGAATGCATATTTTATCATGAATAAAAAGACTGAACTCTTGAGAATATATACATATGTCATGGAATTAAGTAATAGTGCATCAACACATGAGTTGTTAAGTTTCTGGCTTTAGGCTCTTTCTCCTCCCCAGGACATCCTGTAACTCTGGATACCCACAAGGGGTGTCTGTATGTATGTATATATGCATATATGCACATATGCTATTGAACCCTGACTGCATTATATAAATGAATCTTGTGGCTTTTATGTTATGCAAGAGCTTGTACTACTAAGTGCTCTATATACATATTTTGTATGTGCAATTAATTACACAGACAATTTTGCCGTTGTTGAATTGCTGAGGGGAAAAAAATGGTAAATGTTAATGAAAAATTCAATAATAGACATTACTGAATTCAACAGGAATTCTGTCATACTCTTCATTTCAGCTCTATTTTTTATTGTGGGAAGGAACAAAGAAGAGTCAAGAAGTTCTATTATTCTCCAATTCACACAAATTCTTCTTTTTCTTCTATACTGCAGGAGTATTGGTACCCGGAGTTCAAAGAAACTAATCCTTATAACTTGCAAATGCTTCTCTGCTACTGAACTCGATTGCAAAGCTCTGAGCTGAGTTGAAAGTGACCCAGCTGAGAAATAGATTACAAGAAGGAATGGGAGGAATTTTCTCATAAAAAAGAACAGCAGTTGTGCATTAGAGCACACATCACGTTATTTCCTTTGTGTACACCTTGTATTTTAACAAGTTGCAGAGAGGTAATTCACAGAGAAACTGTAGGATGATACATCAGTTTCTGGAAGGAATTTACAGAGCAGCTGTGCATCTCTTAAGCTTTCCTCTTTTTAAACTGCATGCATTTGGCTCTTTCAGGTACCCCACTGTGAGAGACTGGAAGGATTGCTGGCCCAAAACATTTTGGGTGCCTAAATGGGAAGGGGCAGATCAGGCCTTCTCTGGTGAGGCAGTGCCATGCTCCACACCCCCACCTTCCCTTGGATTTTATATCAGCTGAACACTGCTGGAATCAGGAGTGGTAGCTGTATCTGTTAGTTTCTGTATTCTTTCTCTCTTTCCCTTTCATCTCCTTCTTCTAATTCCCCTTTCTCAGAGTTTTGAATAACATAAAACTGGATGGGCTTGGAGTTTGTTGAGTTGAATGGGTGAAGTTAAGGCTTTGTGAAGTGTTTTATGTTGATTGAATGCTGCTCTGATCTTTTGCCAAAGTTCTCTGATTTTCTGCAGTTACCAGTAAAGTTTTTTTGTTGTTTTGCTCTCTTGAGAATATCTTGTCAGTATTCCTCTGTGCGTCTGCCTAAGAGTATATAAAAAATCCATGAACCCTTTTAGGAGGGAGTTTTTGGTGCCTCACATTTTAATTAGCAGAGTGAGAAGGGTGCTCTTGAGGTAACGGAGAGGTATTTCACAGGGAGGTAACTGCTAGTTGCAAAATAAAGGGAAAATTCATTTTTGGTCCAAACCAAAACTGACCTGTTCTCCACTGATGGAGTGGCTAAAAGCTTATAAAGTTCATCCAGCCCCAAACACTGAGATATGAGCTTTTTCCTCTTTCCTTGGGTATGGATCCTGGGGATTCCCCTGAAACCATGTTGGTGGGAGGTATAAGAATGGTAATCTGGGACATGCATATTTGTTTGGGTTATCATGATACCTGGACCTGTAAAATTATGGACTCCAAAAGGCAAGAAAACCTAACTATTGAAAATTGGCCTATCCTTAAAGTTTGTATTTTTTGGCAAGGGGTGTCATGCATTGCAATATCAATAAGCAATAAAGAACCTAAATTGAACTCACCATGCTATTTTGGAACTCCTGTTACAAGTCCAACAAGTAGCAAAAAAGGTTTTATTAAATTTTCTAATGTTTGATATGTTATTAATAAATGAGCAAGGAATATGTAAAAGGTAAGACCTCACCAAAGAAGAATGCTGTATTAAGAAACAAGAAGGAAATCACCAACCAATCTGCTGGACTCTTTGGTCACTGCAGCTGAAAGACTGGTTTCATGAATTCTTCCTCCAAACCCTGTTTTGCATCACAACTTCCCTGCAGTTTTAGAGATTCACAGGGTGAGGAGCGATAGACTTGCATAGAGGAAAATTTTTATTGTAACTGGACTTATGGTTATTGAAATAGCAATTGTCTGTTACTTGACTTCTTTTATACTTTCCTCTTCTTTCTCTTCTCCTCTGTCTCCCAGGTTAGGACCCATAAACTCTTTTAAGAGGCTTCTCAAGGGACATTACACCTGTGTCTTTTAATCCTTTCAGCATTCTTATTGCTTGCTTTCAGAGCTTTCACAAGCAGTGGAAAACAGAATTCATAAGTCTGTTTTCACCAGAGCTTGGCAAAATCCCTGGTTAATTCCCTAGCTTTAGATAAAACCTCCTGCTCCAAAGCTGTTGGAATCAATTGGAAGAGTCCTACTGGGTACCATGGGCTACGTATCAGACTCTCTGTGGAGACATCAGAATGTAAATTGTGCTGCATTTCCTTTTTTCCTCTGACAGTATCTAATTGCAACCTCCTCTCTGAAAGACATGTGTCTGGCATCCCTAAAATAAACATTTCCTCATTTATTGACCAGTACCAATTCCTTTGTTACCTTTGGAAACCAATTACATTGCTCGCATTTAAAGTCTTTATCCTCTACTCAGAAAGACTGTTGGCATACTGGAAAGAGTTCAGAAAAAAAAAAAGTCACAACTGTTATCCAAGATCTGGTATATCTATTTCAGACTGAATGATTATTTTGGTTAACACAGAGAAGGATACCAGATGAATTGCTCCTGATCTGCAGGAATGTAAATGAGGATAAAATTTTTCATAGTGGCAGGCTCCATAGTATAACAAAAATTTAATGACCATGAGTTTGACATTAAAAATCTTATGTGTTCTTTACCAGAGAAAGCAAGAAAGCCTTGGAAATATTTGCCTGAAGACCATAGACATTCTCAGTTAACAAGAATTTAAATCAAGGACAGCCCATAGCCAGTGAAGAGCTGCTGTCCTGTTGCAGGATTCAATTGATGAAGTTCTATCACCTGTAGATGCATGAAATGCAACCAGGTTTTTTTTTACCTTTTTTTAAAAAGCATGTCAAAATTTTAAAGCTACCTGCATCTTTTCCTACAATTTTTATGCATAAACACATCAAAATTAGAAAATGTTTTATATAGGTTTCACTTTTATCAATTTCATGTTTTAATAACAGCCTGTGTATGTGCAGTCTTTATCTGTTCATAGGAAATCAGGTTCAGGGTCAGTTCCAAAACTGGGGAGGAAAATGCACTCTCACAGACACTGAGTCAGGTTTATGACCTGTCAGTAACAGTTAGTGTTCCTCATTAATGCTCAGCAGTGCCAGCTTCATTGTCCTTTTTTATTCATTTCTTTACTCAATACCATAAACACATAAAAACACCACAGTGGAGTTTTGTACTAGGTCAGTTTTGGGGTTTTTTTTCAATTTCATGAGGGTATATAGATTTTCTTTTCCCATTACAAACTTAAAATGAGAACAAAAAACGTACAAATCTTCCATCAAATTATACTAGAAAAAGAATGCTTCAAGTCAACCACACATCATTTTTAGATAAAACAGGAACACTTTGTTCATAATTTAAGTTCTGTATGCTAGTACTAGTATTGGAAATACTTTAATTTTCAGAAGTCATTTAAAAATGGTAGATCCCATTGAGCCAAAAATGCCAAAATGGAGTGTTATCATGTTGTCAAAACAATTTATATTTTAGGCAGATTTTCTATTCTCTCCTCTTTGTGTTGATTAGACAATAACAGCATTTCCCATTGAAACTTTTTAGCAAAAGGTTCTACCTGGATCTCATAATACCACATGTATCTAGGTACATAAGACCACACCGAGTATTTAAAAGCAAAATAACAAGGGCAGTGGGGGCAGAGGGGGGAATTCTACAGAACCAAGAGTAATGGAGTGAAGATGTTTGCATCCACATAATTGTTCTAAGATACTCTTTTGCAATATGCCTGGTCCCTTAAATAAAAGTAAATTTTAAGTATTTTCAGAGCAGGATGTAAACGAATGAATAGAGTGTGCTTCATTTGGATCTCATTAATATTCCCTGGGGTTTTTTAATGGTGCTAGGGTGCTGGAATCATAGAATATCCAGAGTTGGAAGGGGCCCACAAGGATCATCAGGTCCAACTCCTGGCCCTGCAGAGGACAGCCCCCAACAGTTCCCACCATATGCCCAAGAGCATTGTCCAAATTCTCCTTGGACTCTGTCAGGCTTGGTGCTGTGAACGCTGCCCTGGAGAGTCTGTTCTAGGTCCCAGCCACCCTCTGGGTGAAGAACTTCTCCTATCATCTAACCTAAACCTTCTGTGACACAGCACAGTATGTTAGAGACACCATGCTCTACAATGGCTGTGCCCTCCTTCAATCACAACATACCTGAACTGAGGAAAAACACAATTCATTTTGAAGGGTTACTCATTTAGGGTGCATTTTTGATAATGTTTTAGTGAGAGATTTTCATGAGAGACAGGAGGACACACTCAGAGCAGTGTGATTGCATCACACTTTGTGTGACATCTTTATCCCACCCAGCTTTCCCCTTTTTTCCCTTCTTTTGAAGAAGGGGCTACTTGCAATGTAAGCATTATTCAACACATCACAGAATCACAGACTATGTTGGGTTGGAAGGAACCCATAAGGAGAAAGAAGGCAGAAAATGAGGCCCTTGTGTGCACGTTGAGCACAATTCTGACCCATTGCTTGTAATAGTTTTCTCCCTTCCTACATAATATTCTCCACTTTCATCATTTTCCTTTATACTGAAAACTAAGAAAAAGTAGTTTTGAACATTTTTCATCTATCTTGGAGCCTTCACTTATATAGTCCCTTTGTTACTTTTCAATGGTCTCCTATTCTCTCTAGATACTTCTAGAACTCTTCTGCAGCCTTGTTACATTTGATTTACCTTTCTTTGCTTCCCTTAAGTTACCTCTGCTTTGTTTGCCAGCCAGATTCCATCTGATCCTTTCAATCTATTCATGGTGTTGGATTTGGGGGCTTTGGTGGGGGGTTTTTTGTCTTCCCACGGTGAAATGAAATGAATAATGCAAATTACTTTTCTGCCACCAAACAAAAAGGACTATGTAGCTTTAGGTTTAATTCTTTACTGCTTCACTTGCCTCCCTGCAGTGAGTGGCATCTTTTGATCGACTTCTGTGTCTTTGCTTTAGCTTAACAGCTGAAGGTATCGACGGCGGCAATTTATTAAAACATATTTTGATTTCATAGCTGAAGTAACAGAATACAAAACTAGGGTTTCCAGCAATCATGCCTCTGTTTTCTCAAGAAAATGGCTTATTTGTTTTAGAGGCAGAAAAGGAATTGCATGTTAATGCAGACGTGGATAAAAGCTATTCAAATTCCTATACAGTCCTGTACTTATATTTTCCTTCAAATGCCATAGCTGTAGCTGAGGCAATATATATGAAATCAAAGACAACATTACACATAAGGTACAGTAAATGCTAAATTGCTGTACATCCGTTATGCAGCACATCTGGCATGAATGCCAGATCTGTAAGCAATACTTCTTATGATTAAAACATCCTGATACATTATGTTACTAATATTTTACCACAGAACATCATCTCTCAACTTTAAAAAAAAAATGCAGAGTGCTTTATGAATAAAAATAGGAAGTGGAACCTGGCTCCAAATGTTGCCATTTAGAATTTAGTTAGCTAAAGTAGTAGATGGTAAAGTGTCTTACTGAAGCCAAGGCACTTGCCCAAATATATTTTTCTCTTACGTGGATTCTACCTCTCTGTCTTTGCCAAACCCTATTTTTACTTTTCCAGATTCACGTATGGGTGCTCACATTTGGGTAATTTCATTTATAGCGCATTCACAAACTCTGTCCTCTGTCCTTTACTCTTTATACCTGACAGCACTCCCATCCCCAGTCTCTTAAAATGATGAAAAATATTAAATTACCACCATCAAAACTTTCCAGTACTGGTGTATGAGTCTGGGATTTCTGAATGGATGTAAAATCCCTTATGCAAATGTTTACATAGGGATTGGAGTAATACCTTAGAAAACTCTAGTCAGGCTATAACAAGGAAATCCATATTAAAGAGGAAGACAGAACTGTAGGAATGATCCTGACTTTGAAAAATAAATAATAGTTCTCTGCAATTACTGGTAACTGGATATATTAGAAAGATATTTGGGTCAGTGCTTTGCAAAAATTTGTTCAGGAATTTCTGTTTGTTTGGGGATTTGTTTCCTTGTTTTTAAAGAATGCAGCTAGTGCATGCTCTATAACAATTTAATTCTATTTTGAAATGATTCACAGCAAGCTTAAATGTTTTATACTAGACACAGGAAGGTATGCAGGCTTGTTCCTGCAATAGTTCTGCAACATAGGATTGAAGCATATTTGTGAGAACACAGCATTCATTGACTTGGACATTTATATCAGAATGAGATCATTTGCAAGTAACGTGGATTTCAGGTGTGAACTGTGATCACTTTAGCTAAGAATCACTCATAGACTTGACTTCTAGGTGTCACACTCAGCAGTGAATGCATAATACATCATCTGCCCACACGAGCTCATGCACTGCTGGAATCAATATTTAATTATTAACATCGTTGAATTCTAAATTTTTAGCTGAAGAAGGGTAGCATAATTGAGATGTGCTCGAGTAAAGTAATTGATATAAGTATATAGGTAGGGTGCCAAAAAAGGCTGACAAATTAGCTACCAGAGAATGAAACAGACATCTTACAGACACATGTAACAGCCAAGTCAAAAGCTCCTGGCAATACTGCTTAAGACAAATTTTACAAACAATATAGAAAAATGTCATAATATACTTTAGAGAAGCTGGCAGTTAGTGATGTATTAGATCTTATTTGATTGATTTCTGTTAGGATTAGGAGCCTACTGGGTTGCAAGACAAAAACTGAAATAGGTAAAATAATTTATACAGGCTCTACATTGAGGGCAGTTTCATTCATTCTAGAAATAAATCTACTCCTCTGTTTGAAACTATCAATTAAAATGGTAGCCATTATTCATGAAAATAAATATATAGAGTGTTGCTCATGACAGGAGAATGTATCATGTGTAAGTGGTCAATAAATCATTTTAGGGGAAAAGTGATATGGAAAATGGTGGCACTTAAACTTTCAATTTTCATTAAAATTTTAACTGTAGCAAGTTGTTCAGCAGTGAGACAGTCTCTGCCAGGCAAACTCATGTGAGCACTCCTTGCTGCTCAGAAATTTGGAAAAACTACTACCCCTGGCTCTGCTGACATCCAAAATCTGCCACAGACCTTGCAAAGGGGCAGTGCAGGGCCATGCTCTCATATACCCTGTACTCACCTCTCTCTTGGTTTAAAACCTGTATGGTTTTCCCTTGCTCTCAGTTTGTAAGGAACACAGGAAAGTTTGTTGGTGAAGTCAATACTCTTAGTGAAATAGTCTAATGGAGGTCTGTTTTACAAGTTATTTTACTAAATTTTCTTATTTTTCTTATCTCCCTTTCTTCTTGCTTTCTCAAAATACATCCTTAATCTGCCATTAGTACCTAAATATGTTTCTTTTTAGATCAGTGGGCCTCCTCCACTAAAGTGTCCACACTCGTGTTCAAAACATTTAATTCCAATTGCTTTGCTTTGACAAGATTTCCAACAGAGGTTAAATTTAGAGACAGGGAGCATACTGACATCTCAAACCCTGCTAAGGCACCATGTCTGCCATAAGCTGTATTTTTTATGCTATATGTAACACCATGAAAAGATATTATGCCTATAAAATTAGCCTGGTAGCTTGGAAACCTGGTTATAGAAAATGTTGTAGCTAGGATTAGCATCATAATGTAGTTACATAACAAGTGATATTGCTCCTCCTCCAAACAACATCTCCTGTCCCACAGCAGACAATCCTTTCCCTTCCCCCAAGCAGAGAGATGGAAAGAGGGGAAGGGTCATAAAACTCTTTTTTCCCCCCAACCCTCAATTCCTATCTTAGTGACAGTGCAGAGCAATCAAGAAGATCAAAGGCTGAAGGGAGTGATGTCAACAGCATTTCTGCTCTCTGCTTCCACCTCCACTTTGGGAGGCACAGGTGACAGGCATCATTCCCAGTTCCTCTGCTGTTAAACACTGCAGTGTTTCTCAAAAGCATCTCAGAATCTGCCTTATAGATGAAGACAAAGAAGGTGAGCAGAGTGAGAAGGCAAGAGGACTAAACACCTTCCAGATTTCAGACTGAAAAAAAAAGATCTAATTTAGACAGTGAGAGTTGGTCCCTGAGTGTAAGAGTTAATGGTTTATGGCAGTAAGGATCGTTTGGTAGTTCCCTTTTGGCTACTTAGCAAGACTTAATCAATTTTCAAGTACGGCTTAATTTTATTCATTGCCTTAATGGTTTTTATTCAGCTTTAAATTTTCTGTCTGACATTAATCTTTCCTTAGAGTTTCATTTTTCAGAGGGTTTTTATTTAAGAGGAGCTTTTTAGTCTGTATTTTTTTACCTCTAAAATTACCTTACAGGTAACAATTAAACTGCTGCTAAGCAGCATGGTGTCAGGGTTTACATGCTGCACTGGCAATAGAGCATCTCCAAATCCTTCACTGCAATTTACCTATCTTGAAAGCTATTTGCTTTTACTTACAACATACTCATAGTACACTGTCATAAACATGCTTTTCACTGACCTGCTGGCTCAATGAATCTGGTTTGTTGGAAGAAATTAGACTACCAGTTATGGAGGTACAAGTTCAATCTCTGTGATATTTGTTCAGCTGCTACAGAGGCAAATAAAAGCCAAATAAATTTGGTTTGTGAAGGCTATGCATTGCCTGACAGACAGGATAACTCTCTTCTCTAAAACAACTCATGTGACCCCTCAAATGTTCTCAAAACACTGCAGCAGGTTTCCTTTTCTAGGAAGAAAGAAAAACTTTGGGGTGAAAAAAAAGGCTTCCCTGTGGATTTGTGAAAAATGTACCATTAAGGGTTTACATGTCCACAGAAGTATAAGTGCTTGTACTTGAGTATTCTGCATATCCTGAAAGTTTCACATCTATAAATAAATGTATTTATATATGTAAACACATATACTTACATTATCTTCTCTTGTATCCTGTCTTAAGTTCATTTTCCTCCTATAGAGTGGTAAGATGAACACATACGATATTAAATGATATACTGGTCAGCCTTAAAAACAAAACCAAAAACTACTTGCAATTCAAAACCACTGCCTGTATCAATTAATCATTACAAAAGCTATTCCAAAATTACTGCAGACCTCCTTATTCCCCAGAAATTCCCTGAATCCCCTTCAGCATTAGTCCTTGCAGTTTCAGGTTATGAAAGGCCCCATTTTTGAAGTACTGATTCTTTTTAAAGTGATCTCGTTTTTGTCAGGAATGTGAGCTACCTGTATGAAAATGTGGTAAATTGGCATAAATGGGCAGCCCTTGCAAAAGAGCAGAGGAGGTGGGCATTGGCTAAAGCCACTTTGGCACCTTCGAGGTTACTGGGCTGGTGGTGGTGTTTGTGATGGGGTCATGAAGGGACTGTCAAGGCTGGGGCAAAAGAAAATTTCCTAAGATGAGGTTGCTTGCTGTCGCCTCCCAGCTGGCTGAGGCTGGCAGGGCCTCAGGTGGTTATTACTGAGCAGTTTGAGTTGATTTGTTCTGGTTTAGAGTTTGTGGGTTTGGAAATAAAGCTAGCCCTGAGGAAGGGGATAGAAAGAGAAGATCTGTGGTTCAGGACTTGATTTTTCCTTGTACGGCGGGTGAGCCTGCACAGTGACTTACAATTAGCAATAAAGTCCAGACAGTCCTTTACAAATCATGAGCTAGGTGAATATTCTGCCATCAGAAGAACTCAATGCCTTTAAAGAAAAACCCTTTCAATGAGTGTCTGTTGAAATTCAAATTTTAATTCATTCCAGCTACGCTTGGGCATCTTTTAGAGTCACCTTCTGTGAACATTGAAGCAAGCAGTCATTGCTTCTAGAAATAAAAATTGAACTGCACAGGTTCCATATTCATATCACACAAAGTATATTTTTTTCTATGGAATGTGAAACTAATTTAAATGGCAAGGGGTAGAAGGGGAAATGTTCCAGTAAAACGTTATCAGACCCCTGCAAGAGCAGCAACAGAGCACCCATCATTCTATTATTCATATGTGAGAGAAGCATGTGTATAATCACCCTATGTGACATTGGGGAAACCAAAATAGATATACTTTATATACAGAAATATGTCCTATATATTACAACTGTCTATAACTATATATAAAGCTGTATAAATAACATATATATTCTGCAATTCTCCTTGCTATTTTAAAGGTGACCTATAACTGTTTGCTTGTTTATTTTCTGGAGATTTTTTTCTCCTTAAAAAGAGGATTTAAAAATGATTGTAGATTTTCATAACCTGCTCCAATTAAAAGCCAGCATTAACAACCAATTGTACACATACACGAGCAAGATTGTCCAGGTGAGTATAGAGGCCTATAAAGACTTAAAATTGTTCCCTATGCGATGCAGATGTGGAATTAGCACCCTCAAAGGTAACTTCACAAACCAGCAAACAAAGTAGTGACTCAACTGAAGGTAGAAAATGTCAGAGGAGACACCACAGCTCCATCCTCATTATTCCAAGGTAGGTAAGACACATAACCACTAGCTACAGAGTGATGCCTATTTCCTGTAGACATTCATCAGACACTGGTTCTTATGCTCAGCAAAGAAAAAAAAAAAAGCACAGAATAATAAAGAAAAGCAAAAACTTACAAGGCAGTAAACCTTCCTTTTATTCCTCCTCTTGCTAACATGGCAGAGTGTGAGATCCAGATGTCCCATGTGCTGTGTGAATAATCACCTGTTGGCCTGCACAGTGCCTCACCCTCTTTTCCTCCTGTCTAGTACCACAGGCTTCATTTCTGAGGCTGCCAGCAGTGATGAGCTTGCACTCAGCCACACAAGCACGAGGAATAATCTCGTGCTTTCTACCATCTTTTGTCACCAAACATCTCTGCTGAAGCAGCTCAGGGGCAGAGCGCTGGATAGGCACTGTATTAATTTCTGATGATGTGCTCCTAAAACCAAGACCTCCTCACCTCATCCAAGCCCGTGCACACACCAGGCTTGAACAGCCAGGTGAGGGAGGTCCATTTCCTTCTCACTGATGCCCTACAGGAGGTGTCACACCCCGGGGGAAAGCAGCAACGCCTGGACACGGCAGATGACACATCAGTCATGCTTGAAGGCTCCTCGGTGCCGGGCAAAGAACCAGGACTGTGCTGGCACTGCAAACTCCTCCTCAAGCAGCGAGAATTGCAGCTGGTTCCCCCCCTGTCAGGCAGGAAGGAGCAGGAGGGGGCTGTGGTTTGACATATGTATTCTGGGGCTCGAGTCTGCCAGCCTAGGAGAGCTTCCACAGCCTGCTAATTCACGTGGCAGTAGGCAATGCCTCCTACTCCACAGGACGGTGAGCCCTTATTTACCCTAATGCTAGTTTTTATGTTTTAACATAACATTTATGCCTCTGCAATCACAGAGGAGATTTTCAAGCCTGAAAATTTTTGACTGCAGATGAATTACTGTAATTACATCTCACTAGAGCAATGACAAAATACTTTTTTAGCTAGGAAGAGAAAAGCTATGAAGAGAAAAGGTTTTTCTGTACCTGAAAATGAATCATACTTGTGGATAAATTCCCTGGGCTCAGTCGAAATCTGAAACACCATGCGTGGGCAATATTCATGACTAGGAAGAAGACAATACACAGAGAAGATATGCAGACAACCCTTCCTTTAACCAAGTAAATTGCTAGTCTGGAAATTTATTATTCCCTACTGGGATGACCTTAACACAGCGACTAACACTCTAGAAAATACCAGGGATGCTTCACCTCCTTTCTATGGTTGGCTCTTTTAGTTAAACAGAAAAACTGAAATCACTTGCAAACTTTAATAGCAGCTAAAAGAAATACCTAGAGGGAGAGGTTCTAAGAGAAAACCATTCTTCCTATGTATTTTATTTTCATGGAGAAAAACAGCTGTAGGATTTAAAAGCATATGTGTTGGGAAAATAATTTTCTAAAGCAAGAAAACATGGTGAGGATTTACAGCAAATTCCCTTGCTGATAAATGAACAGTAATGCTTAAGCCCTTCTAATGAAGATGAGTTTACCATGGAATAAAGTCGTCAATGATGAGCAGAAAATAGGCCATTTGTAAATACAATGTAACACAGAATGATAAAGCACATCCAATTTATGCAAAGATGTGCTTGCAGAGCACGATAAATAATATCTGCATAATCAATTACTAGAAGAAAGACACACTGAATAAATTGTTTTCTGTCAGTTTATGGAAAACAAGCACAGCACCAAAAAAAAAGACAATTTGACATTAGTCTTTTAACAAGATTGACAAGAACTAAACCCAAACTTACTAATGATTCAAAGGACACAGTATTTATAACTGTCTATTTTCATGAGCAATAGAAAATTTGAATTAGGGCAAGAGCAGAAATCCTATTTTTTAACGTAAAAGACCAGATACATAATGTAATAATATATATTACTCATTACCCCACCCCTCTACCCCATATACTATATATTTGGTTTTTCCTTGTATATAAGATTCTTTGGTATAAAAACACACATGCATGGAGAGGGGTGTGAGAGAAAGCAAGAGAAAAATATATTTTAGGCTCATCAATAACTAATAATAATGGGATACTATATGCCTTTGAATTACCTCTAGCAGATAGACATTTAATGGCTGGATGCTACATCCACTGGTCTTAATGGAGAAGATTTATTGAGTTTGATGGACTAACCTTTAAAGAAATTCTGAAACTACTTTAAAACTGAATTGGGAAAGTTGCAAATTACATCATCATTCATTTACAGAGCCATTAACTTTATGGTGCTAAATATCTCTATGATGCATGTAGTGGTTGTAGAAATCTTCAGCAGCTGTTTAGGATACCAAGAATACCAAAATGAGTGATAAGCCATTTAATATCCAGATATTAGCTTTGGAAGACAATGTCATTGAACAAAAACAATCCTCTAATCCCTCATCCTTCCATCAATCAAAATAAAAATTAAAATGCAAATATTTTGGAGCTGACGGTACATATAACTTTTGCCTGCAAGAATATTCAAATGATTGTTGTAATCTGCATAAAACAATTTGATATCCAACTTGAAAAATATTTAGCAGTTTTCAACAGTCTATGCAGGATATTAAAATTCACATAACCCACAAGCTTCACTCTCCATGTAAAACATTCAGTGATGCCTGTAGCACTACATGCTCTGTTAGTAAATAAACCACTGCTTTTATTTTGGTGTTATTTCAGCCTTATCAAAACCTCTCTTTTTATTTATCCATAAAAAAGGTGCAGCCAAGTTCCAGAAGGCTAAAGCTTGTTGTTTGTCCTATTTATGTGACACAGCCTTAATTCCATCAGCTAAGCAGATGAAAAAAGAAAATCAATAGTTTGCAGATATGATGCTGAATGGGAAATTTGATTGGGAATGAAAAAAGAGAGTGTGAAATCTATCTCCTTACAATTTGCTTCTGACTCTGGGATTCAGCTAAGTGTTTGAACCTACACAGATGGCAACATCTCTCCTTTGGGGAATACCCTTCAAATTTCCAGGTGGAAAAGTCCTTTCATAAAACATGTATTTTTTACAAAAAAAAAAAAAAACTACATACAGTTCCAGCCCTCTGACCCCATCTGCTTCCTGCCCACAACAAAGATACCTGAGCAAAATGTTAAAAGATATAGTCTAGATTGAGGTTTTAACAGAGCCATTTACTCTCCCAGATTCTGAAAGAAAAAGATGGGAATTAAGCTGTCATTATCAACTAAATAGATATTTACCAACATTGGTAGATGGGATTTTTTTTTGTCTAGATAAGGTACATTTTACAAATGCTAATAACTGCATGCTTACAGCAAATTGCACTAAGAGTATAATATGTGAGCAATGGAAATAGTTCTGACTTTAAGTAATTTGTGAAATACCAAGTGCATGCATCTTGTTGGTTCTTGTGAGATTCTTTTTAAACAAATCAACCACACAATCACTCAGGAGATGAAAAAGTGGGAGAAAGTGGGGGTTAGAGGATATATTTTGTGATGTGGTATAACACAGCAGTAGTGTTCAAATTAACTTTTTTTTTTTTTTAAGCTAATAAAGCCTATCACTGGCACATTAAACAGAAGATATGTGAGGAAATAAATGAAAATAAGTGGAGAAGTTAAACATTGATTTCCTTTTATGTAATTCTGGTAATGATCAGTATCTCATGATATGCTTCTCCTCTAAAAAGATGTGTGACCCTATCAGTCACAGCCCTGTGCTGCCATAAAGATGAAGTGAAGCAGACTACCTGTGAAAACTCATGCAAGGAAATTTTAGAAGCAGCATAAACAAATATGAAAAAAAAAAAAAAAAAGAATCACTCAATAGCATTAAAAAGCCAGAATAGCATGAGTGTTAAATAGTTCTATGTGCAAACATGTTTTCTTGAGATCATGGCTATCTCCTAGCAGTAATTTTGGAAGTTACTCCCACAAAGAGGTATGATCATCTTAAAATACAGGCAGCAAAAAGCCATGAAGTCTACCATCCACCTTTCTGCTGCATTGGCTGTAACTGTAATTGACAGTATCCATATTTTAGAGTTTTCTAGGTTCCCTGTCCTACATGGAGAAGCAGTTTGGTAAGAAATGCTGAAATACACCCTTGAATGCCCTTCCCCTGGGTTGCCTTGTGTGTTTCTTACCAGCAGCTGAGGATCTGGGCCATTAAGTTCAAAGAATATACCTGCTCAAACTTTAGCATTCCATTTAAAGTTAATTTATAGTTGAACTTTTATGGAATTACAAAAGCTTTACTATCTTTATTAAAGCCACATGCATTTATTACGTACTGAAACTTCAGCAAGGAGATTCTGGGTTGAATATTTGATTGATGTAATTTTTTTTTTTTTTTTATTTTAGAACAAAAGTCTTGGGGAAATTTAGTGAAGGCAGGGTCTATGCCCTGCTTCAAGAGAGTACCTGAGTACTACAAATAGAGAGCTCTGACTTTTGTGAGCCACTGAATGAAGTCTGAGGTAAACTTCCACACAGGTTCTTTGTCAGAGTTTAAAATTAGGAAAACATCTTTCATAGTTTGGGAAAAAGCTGTATAAATATTCCTCTCCCTACCTTGTCACCTATCTTACCATCCTTGCTGTTTTTCATGTTGACCTGCTCACACACACAATAACGAAGTCATTAGCTACATTTTCATTGACTTCTCATGCCTTAGGAGGTCATAGGTCTGGTCCATTAACACGAGGTTCTTCTCTCTGCTGAAATTTGCATGTAGTTAAGAAAAAAAGGTTTAAAGTCAATATTTCAGCTAACAAGATACCATGATTTTAAAAACAATTGTGAAAAAAATAACCTCTGACACATCAAAGCAGGGGTGTTTTCTACGAGAGAAGAATCCATAATGCATGAAAAAAACCTGAAGGGATGCTATGGATGTAGACCCACAAAGATTCTGAAGCATTGCATACTACATGACCATAGGAACAACCATGTTGCCTGACATGGGGACATGTCATTTTTCTGGGGACATGCAATTTTTCTTTATACAGTAATGCATTTCTTTATAATTTTTTTTTTTTAACTTTCTAATCTTGAAAAGTAAATCAGATGCATAATTTGAATTTTATAAACTAAACATTACAGAGCTTAAGAAATTTCACTTAGTACTTGTAGGCTTAATTTTTAACAGACTGGAAAAAAAACCCTAAGGTCTAGGACATTTTGGTCATCTGTAAAGCAGAACAGCATATGCTCTCTGGAAAATGAAAACTGAAAGGGAATATTTCCCCACTTTCAGCAATAAAGAATGAATGAATAAAGATATTAAGGAGGTGGAAAACTCCAAAAGCTATGCACAAAACCAAAATTTATTTTCAAGATCATCATTTGAGCCTAGGTATAAGAAAGACATTTTTCATGACGAGGGTGGTGAAACACTGGAGCAGGTTGCCCAAAGAGGTGGTGGCTGTCCCCTCCTTGGAAACATCCAAGGCAAGGCTGGATGGAGCTTTGAGCAACCAGATCTAATGGAAGCTGTCCCTCCCCATGGCAGGGGCTTTGGACCAGACAACTTTTAAATGTCTCTTTCAACCCAAAGCATTCCCTGATTTTATGACCTCCTCACTTTACCTGATGCATGGACATTGCTCCATAGGCTTAGGGAACACTACAAGGAGGGACAAACTTGCAAGAATAAGCTGAAGAATTCATAGCAGCTCCTAAGAATGTTGTATATAGACAGATGCTGCAGGACCTCAGTAAAGGAATCAGCCCACTTCTACATATAAAATCTCCAAATAGGGCAGAATTTATTAAGTGTAAAACTGATGTCTTTCTAAACAAGGGGCAGGGGGGGAATGAAGACCTCTTTTTCTTCCCTCTGAACTGCTCTGAAACATTCTGCTAGTCATGCAGAGTGTGAGAACTTCTGCACAGAGCACTCCTAAGTGAGGCAGAAACATGACTGGGATTAATTATTTTAGAGAAGGAACCAACCTTTTTCAGAAAATCTAGCATGGTGCTCGTGCCATCTAGTCACCAAGGTTAAATTAATAATGCTCCTAGAAAGTTAAAAACACTTTTTTTTAATTCCCCTTCACACTTGCCATCTTCAACTTTCTAGTTAATATAATCTATTGAGAAGGAATGGGGGTTTTGAAAAAGTAATAGCTTGAAAATATAAAAAATGGTCTGAAATGGGACAACTTGAACACAACTTGAGATTCCATTTCTGTGGCTGGATCCCTACACAAATCCTTTTACAGGGCTGTCCCCTTTTTAATATCCTCATTGAAAAACAAACTTTGGTAGGGTGAGGATTAGAATAGGTGGAGGTACTCTACTGATTTCCTACAGCCCCCTGCTCAGTTTTGTTCCACCATTTTGTCAGGGGGTTTCTTGTTTATGTAGCGTCTGATGGTTTTCCCTGTCTCCTAATAACCACAACAGGTATGACTGATCCTCCCTTCTACCCTACCTCAGCTGTCTTCAGGCTCTGAAACTTCTGATTTCTTGTAATGTCAAGAGTAAAAACTGAACTTGCCCCATGAATTTTAATGGTTGTTTAAAACTTTTTTTTTTTTTTTCTTTTAACAGCTAGCGCTTCCTGGATTTTTGCTGTTTGATGTTGAGAAGTATGGACATGTAAAGAAAAGATCAAAGTACACTTCTGGTTAATAAAACTCAGCAAAAATTACTACTCAAAATGCTGGCAAAATTAGACTCCATCAAAGAATCCTGGATGGCTAAGGATTGAGGGGAAACATTAAAAATCAGGGTAGAAATATTTTTTTAAAAAAAACAGAGAAAGGAAGAAAAATTTGGTTGTAGAAGGACAGCAGGGAAAGATATCACACATCTTTATCTAATTTCATATTTTCATTTTCACATTTTTTGACAGATAAAGTATTGGAAAGCAGATCTGAAATTCTGTATATTAATAATATTGGTAGTGATCAATGAACATATATTCTGAATGAAGGCACAATATTTACATTTGATGTCGTAAGACTTGGTAGTTAAATTGCTTATAAAATATGGAAAAACTACAGTCTCCTTTTCAAGAACAACAAGAATTTTACAGAAAGCAACCTTTGGGTATAAATATTTATTTAAAATATATTTGCTTTTTATTTAGAAAACTCTGCTGTGTAAGGTTCCTCCTACATGTTTAAACAGCCATTTTTAATTTGAGTGTGTTCTTGCACCAAAACTAGATGAAAACTTTGGTTACTCTTCCATATTTTTCCTTACACCAATGAATCCAGTTCTCTAAATATAATTAAAAACTTTTGTCTGCCTCTGCAATAATACAGACTGCTACAAATAATTTCTGTCACCCTTGCATGTGAGTAGTCCAAACAGGACAAGGAGTTCAAGGTGAAAACACTGCTGATTTTATAAAATTGTTCTGTTTCACTATTGACTGACTGTGCTTCCTCCAGTTCTTCAAGCAAACTGAACCTTACCTGGCCTGGCTGTTACTGGGCACTTGAACAGGTGTTTCATTACAATTGTCCCAAAAGAGGTTAGTTTTTTCTCTAGATAAGCAAGACACTGAAAAGTGGAATAGATTTCATCAGACAGGTGGGAGCTTCATTAAACTAGCCCCACAGGAGAAGTAAAGAGATGTGGAACAGTGTGATCACAAAGCATTATTTAAATTGTCCAGTGCAGTCAGGCTACAGAATTTGCACACAAGTGTAGGGTGATGACACTGAGCTTCCCCTGCAGAGTACTGGGGCAAGGATTCAGTGGCATGAAGTGCCCAGGGGTCTTTATCTCTTCAGATGAGGACTGAGAAAGCCAGTGGCATTCCCTCAGGGTGAGTGAAATTTAAACCCACACACAATCTCAACCTTGCCTCTCAAACTGCCTGTGTGCTCCAGCTGCTGTGCAGGAGCTGAACATAAAAACTTGGCTTGTCCAGTGGAAAATTCTTTTTTTTCTGATCCTGGAAAAGCAACATTTCAGGGTCTAGAACATGCCAGAAAGCTAGTCTTTCCCTAAGAAAAGGAGAGCTGTAAGAAGAAAGCAGGTATAAGGTAGTGCCACTACCTACCACTTTGCCATGTTGTAAGGGGTTAATGTTTTCTAAATTGAGACATTTGGTTGAGATGGGCAGTGGGAGAGTAGTTTAACTAGTGAAAAAAACAAAACAAAACCAAAAAAAAAACCAAACAAAACAAAACAAAACAATAATAATAATTTAAAGAAAAG
>VZTR01011732.1:45654-76210 GCA_013400775.1 Chaetops frenatus
TAATCAAACTTCTTAAAAGTTCACAAAGCACCAACCCTCTTTCTGGGAGGCATCATTGAATTAAGGTCACCTTTCACTTTTGTTATCATTCTAATGGATTCAAAGTATTTTCAGTAAGGTTTGCAGACCTTCTTGGGGTTTGGCTTTCCAGTCACAAATTATGAAAACAAATTGCTTTCAAGCAATTGGATAACTTCCAATATCAGATTCTATGGGTAGAAATAAACAAACAGAGCTTTTTACTGATTCCTTCGGAGGAATCTTATTCAATGGATATTTGGCAATTTGAATTCCAATCCCCTTTTTTTCCTGCTTTGCTCTTACAGACAAAACAGAATATTTTAAGCACTCACTAGAAATAACTTAGTAGAAATATTTTAGAAACTCTGCTTTTGAATCTGATACCTTTTCAAGTAGCTATATACTCATATGGCCCAAATCTCACCAAATATTTTTCATTAACCCTCTGAGGTCTTTTTTACCTCCTTACAATTGGATTTAACATTTCTTCCCTTTTTTTCTTTATTGTGATCAATTTTGCTTCCTTTTTATTTTTTTTTTCAATATACAGTGCATTTCACATCCTCTTCCCTGTCTTCCACCTCCTTTGCTTCTTTTTTGTCCTATTATTTTCCTGCTTCCTTTTCCTCCACCATTTCTCTTAGAGTTGATACTTCACTTCTTTCCCTCCATCAGGTTGATGGATCTGAAAGGGTTCTCTCAAATAATTTCAGTACCACAGTAACATTCATATGCACACGAGGCACATTCATTTTCAGCCCATTACATTCTCACTGGAATACTGAAAATTCTGGGATGCAGTGACAATGCTCCATTTTGCTTCTTCAGAGTTTGTAAGTTTGCCAGCTAGGCACAAATCACGTGTACCAGAGTCAAGCCCATCAAAACTGTAGCCTGCACTCTGCCCTGCTCAAACTAGGCTCTGCTGCCAGATTGCTTGAAAGAGTGTGCAGGAAAGCACACAGCTGTGGCAGTTCCTAACGGAATGAATAATGCAACAACAACATCTGTAGGATTTTTGATATGCTAAACATTCAGCTATGAAGCCTCTGACGAGGCCACAGATGGTAACGATGGTGTCCTTGCAGTGGTTCCACCAGAAATGGTCAGAATTTCATAATCAGACTGGACTGTCAATGCCTGGAACAATGCTCCCCTTTAGCAGCACTAGCTCTCAGTGCATCACAGAGTGATAAACGCTCACTTTGTGGGCTGCATTTAATTCCAAGCTTTGTTAAGCTAAAGAATTCCAGTAATGAATATGGACATCTTCAAGCATGAATACAGATGCCAACATCAGTTGATAATACTCAGCAGGTGAATTTAAACTGACAGTCCAAGCTAAGGTAGAATAATTAAAATAAATTTTCCATTCGATACAAAAAGCATAAGAAAGTCCTATGTTTACCTCAGGAAGCCACAAACTTCTGAGCCAACTTTTTCTACATTAAAACAGTATTATTTCACAGGATAATATGTATTTTTCTGATTTTAAATTATATCAGTATGCATTGCCTATTGAAAGAGTAAAAAGAAATAAAGTGTATCTCTGAATATAAGAAAATATATCTATTCATCATCCACAGTTTTTAGGACATTAAAGGAGAACATGTCTTATAATTCATTCTTTGCCTTACTTTTTCCCATCAATATAAATTTTGTTCAGAGACATTGAGTAAAAAAAAATTTAAAAAAAAAATGAAACAGAAAAGGGCTTTTGCTCAAATTAGAATATGTCCCTGGATTCAGAAAAAAAGCTGAAGAACCAACTGAAAAGTCAATGTAAAGTTAAGCAGTGCTGAGAGGTAGAGGAATTAAAAGGAGCTAATAAGGAAAGCCATGACTATGTAAAACAAGCTTCTAAGAGAAGGCATGATGTCACCAATCAGCTCATCTGGACAGCTGAAGTCTGAACTCCTGATCCCAGACACAATTTATCTTCTTAGCTGGGATAGGCTCTCCAGAAAGATGGAGGATTAGTTCCTTTGTGTGTGGACACAGCTGAGACAAGTCTATTACAAATGTTAAAAAATGTACCCAAACCATAGAATTATATTTGGAAATCTTAAAATGCAGGGCCAAGATGAGAACCCAGAAATTCCAGGAAGCCTGTCCAGGCAAGGAAGGAAAAGGTTGCATTGCTTTAACAAGGGTCCTTGATTAACCCTATACATAATGTTATAAATAACAATAGCCCTCTCTTCCTAACTTCCTTGAAATTTAGGAAAATATAAGAACTTTGGCAAAAGAAAACCAATGAACAGTGGTTACCTTTCCTCTTTTAATGCTGGAAACAGGATATTCAGAGATAGCCTCTCACCTCTGCAAGACTTGGGGTTCATAACCAGTAGGCTTTTTAGGCAGCCAGCCTTATTCTTATTCCTGCGAAAGTTCTGTGGCAAAATCTGAAAAGGATAAGGTCTTGCATCAGCCACGTGGCTCTCCGCAGGAGCTGCTTGGCAGCTTTGTGATCTCTTGCTTTTGTCATGCCCAAATTACTTACCTTTTCCTCCACATCCTGGTAAGAAACAGAGTCCTGTGCTTCTGCTGCACTGGCAGTGCAAGGTGAGCAGAGCCTGCAAACAGCTCTGCCTTTAGCCTTTCATCAGAGAAGGAATGTTGCTATTCCTAAAATCATATTTGAAAAAATAAAAAATTGCCATTAGAAACACTTGGCAGGGTGAGCAGGGGGAAGGGAAGACTGGAAGAAACATAAACAAGAGCACTTTCTAAAGCCAACAAATCCTACAGGGGCCTGGGGAGGAAGATGCTGGGGAACCATCAAACAGGCAGTAGGTTCAGTGGCTGAATCTCCTCATAATATCACAAGAGGTGCAAAACTGTGCACAAAATCCTCAGCTGTAGTTTTAAGTGTGAGAAAGTTGCTATAAAAAAAGAGCCTCTCAGGTCATACTGTTGTTTTTTGGGGGGAAAAAACAACTACTGTTCCTCCCATAGGAGAAAGAGAAGCATTCACAGCCAAAGAAAGCAGAGGCAGACTGTGAACTCTGGGATTACAGAAGCTGTTGCAGCAAAGATTAAAACCCACTAAGAGCTCTGCTCAAACTGAGAGGCAAAACTCAGGACCTCTGCTCTGCAAACTGCGTGGCTTCTGCTACTAAAGTAGCAGATAGGAATAAAACATCCAGATGGGGATTGGAAATATTCATGCANAGGATTCGTATGTTTCTATGCAGAGAAAAATATGTACACCTTGATGCCCAGAACATTAGCATTTTGAACATGCAAGAATTTGAGCTTCAAACCAAACCACAGAGGGCCTCAGTAACTTGCCCAAGGTCAAAATCTAAAATACACGTAAGGCCCTTTGATTGTGATTTGCTTTCTAATGTAGAGAAAACTCACGTGCTGAGGGATGTGCAGGCATACAAGAGTTCCTTCTACCTAACTTACTATTAATATAAAATTTAAAGAATCTGATCTCAGTAGATATTTGTTCACATCACAAAGCCACCATGTATTTTGAAATAATCTGTTAGAAATGGAAGACTCAGTAGAGGAATGACCCAGAAACCCAGAACTGAAACAGAAGACATGGTACAAACTGGGATCAAAGGATATGCTGACAGATGCATTCAGGAACCTGAAATAATATTTCCATGCTCTGTGAATAGCTTGGATCCAGGCTATCTCCTGTGAATATTCATATGTAAATCGTCTATAAAAAACTTAATAATGGAATTAAAGGGTAATACAACCTCTGCTCTCTTGTGAAACTTTTACAGATGGTAAGGATTCTCTTTTATTTTTCCCCTAAGGAATCTTCATTTCACCACATCTCCTTCTATTACTAAATACCATGAAACCTCCCAACAGCTACTCAAGCTACAGCACATTACTGTACCAAGTATGCAGTCTGCTGTGATGCACTCAGGGCCTCACTGCTGCAAAACCTTCTGCAAATATCTGAGCCAAACCTAGAAAAGCCCTTACACACTCTTATTTTTAGCTACATTCTTCATTCCAGTCACTGGAATATGATTCAAAATTCCACATGCTGTGAAATACTTGGCTGATGATCAGCAGCCCCACTGCTGATCCAGTGCCCCTCTGTACCATGTGTCCCAAAACACGCCCAGAGTTCACACTTGTTACCTATTTCCTGAGAACATAAAAGCACAGGATCTTGATTCTGATTTGTCTGTCAGTGGAGGAAAGCCTGCTTTCTGCTGTGTATTTGCCACCTACATTAATTAAATAATACTCTGGTGTAGGGAATAGAAGCTATTTTATTATGACACTTCAATGCTCAACAGTCTGGTTGCTGTGATGCTCTGACCAGTGCAGAAGTGCCTTTATCCATATAGACACACCTATCTACTTAAATAAGTGTATTTCTGTTTCCATTAGAGAAGCATCACCCTAAATGAGGAAGCTGATCTGCAACAGGCACTGATACTACTGATTACCAATGCAAAGCCTCAGAACAAAGGATCTGTTTGGAAAGATTATGATTTGTAGACTTAAGATCTTAGCACTGTTTCAGTATGTTGAAGAACCTTACGGAGTGAGAACAAAATGTCTTATGAAAGTTTAAAATTATGTAAAATACTGAGATGTATTATGTGAGGCATATTAAATAAGGCAAGAATAAAGGCTAAACACTTCTGAACTGTCTCAGAAAAATTAATCCTTCTAAATTCATGCACCATTACCAGACTCCAATATTAAAATGCCTCCTGCCTTTCGGCTGATGTGGGTATAATTATTCACTTGTTTTAATTCATATTTTATGTATTGTATGTACTTTTATGCAGCAGCAATTGTGGTGGCATCCAACAATTAAAAACAGGCATAAATTAATCTCTCATTTACGGGGGAAACATCTTCAATTAACGAACTAAAGGACCTTCTACAATTTTTAATTAAAGTTCTGAATAAGCCAATATGTATATAAATCTTATGAAATGTGAACTTTCCAGGAGGATCCTTTTAACAACACCTTGGAGGCCATTTTATCCCTGTTGCAGAAACAAGAGCCTGAGCTTTCTGTCTCCCTAAATACTCCTGGTGCCCCAGGACCAGGCAATATCCTCCTGGCACCATTTGAGCAATAGTGAGAGTATTGACTTCTAGCCTCAGAAGGGTTATGATCCATTTTTAGCACTCACTCCCTGAATGACCCCAGGAAAGAAAACTGTGCAGTTTCTTTGTCTCACAGAGGTGCCACCGTGCTAGGTCAGGGAGTCAGGGGGAACACTGTGTGGAAATGGTAATGTCTTTTTCTATAAATGTTGCTACAATCACCAGGCAGCATTTTCTGTGGCAACTTTCATTCTCTAACACAGTTCCTGATCTTGGATCCAAAACTGCTTTTTTGGATATAGATCCACAGAAAAAAAAATGAGAATTTGGGGCAAAATCCCCAGGTTTCTTTCTGGAGTGGGATGACTATAAGAGCACCCTTCATATTAATCAGGTATTTGCAGTTCCTGAATAAGAAACAGGAACAGTGTTGCAACTATAACCAAATAACCTAAAATGTCACTGCACCCAGCAGCCCAGCAGGCTTTTTCCTGTAGCCACTAACATGATGGCAGCTGAAAGGAGACTCTAGAACATATAAATCTCCCAAGCAGTCATGCTCCCAGACTCAGCACAGAAGGCACTCAAACAAGAACACCTAGTGAAAATGTTGAAGTGGAAACAACAGAATTCAGAGCTCATGGCAAACGTGCCCCCAAGAGGAGAGAAAAATTAGAAATAGAGATGCATTTCTAATACATGTACCTTACAGAAAACTCTTCCTTTTTTTTTATACTCCATCCTCCTCTAGGCATCATTCTGATAAGGATGTAAGACACTGTGGCAAAGATCCAGCTCCCAAACAGTTGGGTGCTAAATGGGCAAGTGGTTGAAAATTAAAAATTGACACTACTTTTAACTTGGTACTGACCACCACTTTTCTGCCATAAGTAAGCACCTGCTGTAGAGATAGAGACATCATCCTAGGAATATTTGACTGCTGAAGATCAGAATTATCAATGTTTAATGTGAATACTACTGCTGAGTATGTTGCACTGCATAAGCTGTATTACAGACCAAAGTCCTAGAATGTATTCTTAACTTAGTTACAGTGGAAGTCTGGGACCATAATAAAATAATACATAATATTGTGTATTAGGATTCAAATATACAGCATTAAAATAATATATGTATAGTACTGATATTTTTGAAAAACATATTTTTTTAAAGCTCCTTATGGACTTTGGAAAAGCTGCTATCTTTCTTTGGATGTAGAAAGACTTTTCTATCATTACCTTTTGTAGGAATATTCCTGTTGAAATGACTGAGAGCACTACTCATCAATATTTAGATTTGAAAGACACATGAGGAGGTTATTTATATTAAATTCCTCCTCAAATGATCTAAGACTACATTTAAAATTTTAGAAACAGAGCTAATGTTTGCAAATCTAAATATAGATTTATCCTATATGTCATGAAATATGTAGTCCCTATTCTAAATCATTAGTAGGAAGTCTAATCAGGTTAACCATCTTTTCTTGGGATAGCCAATTAGAATATTTTGAGTAGTTAATTTGTACACTGCTTCTTGATTACCCGCCACAAAAATGCATATATATTTATGCTTCTATAAAGAGAGTTTTTGTACATAAGGGAGAGGTGTATTCTTTTAATCATAACCATCCTAAAACTTAAAGGCAAAAATAAATTCCTCAGTAAAGAGGGACATATGTTGCTCTCCAGTGAAATTCTGTATCTCTGCTTCATCAAAAAGGAACCATTACATGTAGGCAGAAGAATCTTGGAAATTAAATAAATTTTGCCATGCAGAGGAAATAAAACCAAGTAGTTCTAGAGCACGACAAAGTGAAATGATGATAAAGGCAGATTTTACAGTGCTTCCATCTGTCATATGTCCATTGTCATATACTTACCATCCTGAATTATGTGACACTCTACAAATCTGCTTTTTACTTCAAAAGTTAGAATGTTCTTCTAAAAATGTCTCAAACTGAGATAAGGACATATGTATAAACACTTGTACACCCAATGCTAAAAGAAAAAGGTTATATTGCAAACTTAAACACTGAAATACTGATTAGTGTCAGAAATATTTCCGTTTAGAATATCTGACTATATAATAGTGTTTAATTCCATTTTCACTTTATTTTCTAGAACCTCTTAAAACCTTACTCTCTGTTATCTTAGCCCATTGCCCTGATAAACTGAGTTCCCTAGGTCCCAGACCAGGTTTATCTGATTTAAGATACCCTGCCCAATTAGCTCTCATCTATTCTGCAGCAGGATTTATTAGCTGAAGCATAATGACACACTGAATACAAAGCCTGGCAAATTTAGAAGTGAGGCACAAGAACTCGTGTCTCACTCCAAAAAGTTGTATGGGCACACACAGCATTTCCCAAATTCTTGCCACTATATCCTCTACCTTGGGTTTCCACACTCCAGCTCTCCCACACCTTTGAAACTCCACTATCTTTCCTGGATTCTCTCCCAATTTCATGCATAAAATAACTGAATAGAGGGCTATCATTTAATTTCAGTGGACAAGAAATCAGACCATAGGTATTGTTCCTGCAGTAAACTTCATTCTGAATTTCAATGGGAGGAAACTTCCACAGGCTGGGGACAAGTTACCCACACAGCTCTGTGGTAAACATTTTCCCCATGGAAGGGAAAAAATGGCATATTTGCACTTAAAATAGGAGCTTGGTATTTCCAGCAGCACAAGGCACAAGTAATCCAGGGTAACGTTTCCATCTTGGTCTCCCCTGTGGTAACATTGTCAGGACTTCTAGATGGTTCTTTTTTTTTTTAACTTTAAACCAAGTAGGCACAGATGCAGTGCTTAGTCTTGTACCTAGGGCCTGATCTTTTAAAAAGCTGAAAATCCTGAACCAAAATAGAGCCAAAGAGTTCAAAACCCATTGAAATCTTTTACATACCAGGCTTTTAATAACTAATAGTTTTTCTTGTTTCTGTTCTGCAGGAGTCACTGGTTGAAAATGATGAAGGACATTAAACAGTACAAGGTATTTTTTTAAGGCTTTTGATAAGGTGGTTTCCTTCTCAGAATTTACAAGCCAGAATTTGGCTGAATATGTCAGGTTTATCAGGAGTGTTACTGACTCCAGCAGAGAGGGTCAGATAAGAACCCTTATTGAACAACCCCTGCAGATACAGAGACAAGATTCTTGCCTCTGAAATGCTGCATATCCTCTTTAAATCAAGTTTTAAGTAATTTTTTCATTCTTTCATGAAAAAATCAGTAAACAAGACCTAAGTAAAGAAAACTACACTTCACTGGTGTGTGGGTAAAGTTCCTCCTTTCTGACTGATGATTCCTCTCATGCAAGAGTTGGTAAACACTAGAGGCTAAAATTGCCTACCTGGACCACCTATGAGAGGTATCTTTGAGTTTTAAATAAGCTCTGCGTGTTTTTGGGGGTATAATCTCTGTGACCATCAAGCAGTATTGATACTTTCATGCATCTTTAAGCTTTCTGCTGGGAAATGAAAACTTAAGATCACAGTTTGCCCAGGATTTTAACATGAAAAACAGCAGCTGTTTTTTCCTATCATGACTTCCCAGTTGGCAGATTTTCGGCTTAGAGGGCCTACCACCTGGGCTTATGCCAACAGAAGTAGAAGCAGTTTAAACTGAATAAATTTTTGGGACATTTTCAGTCATAATAAAACATTTTTCTAGCTGCTATAAGCTCTAATACTCATTACAGACATGAGCCACCTCCCATGGAAGCAACTGGGATTCTTTCAGTTGCCTTCCTTGTGGTTCAAATCAAGACCCTGAAATACTTATATTTCTAAAAATCACTGTTGTTTCCAGTGAGAACCTGTTTTTTCTATATGAAGTATTCATAAGAAAATCTTGAACTGTATTTCTCAGTGACTCAATAAATAACTCATGTTCAGTGCTTTTGGGTGGTAATTAAAGATTAAAGACATTCGACAAAAATGCCGTTGCCTAATTAAAACCAATAAAAATCTTTCCACATTAAAATTTTTGCCTGTTGCCTCTCAGACTTTATTCTAGGTATATGATAGGATTTTTCCAGCTAATCCTACTTGAAGCAAGCAGGAAGCTCTTTTCCCCTGGATGAAAGCTTTAGAAAAAAAACATATTGTCTTAATCTTCACACTGTTAAGAGTTTTATTGTGCATATATTCTTCAAACATGTGGTCCCATATGCATGATTTAATTTCATTAGAGTTAATGGGCAAAAGGATACAGACTATACTTTCCTACTGCTTGTGTTTCTTTGTTGGGATTGTGGAGTCATAATCTGGTTATTATCCAACAGAGCACTATGGTCTGCACCAGCCTCTCCAGGTGGCCATCGGGTCCCTCTGTTGCAGTTTCTTGGTCTGTAAAACCCACGTGTACTCCTAACACCTTCAAAACAGAAAGAAAAGTTAATCCCCTCCTCCTCATCAAACATGTCCCTCCCCCAGTTTGTTTGATGAATTGCACTGTTTAGTTCTCCTTGCAGAAGTCCCTGTTTTGTCACATGCTGAGCAACCACACACACAGGGAAGCACAAGAGAGGGTGCCAAGTGTTGGAGATGGGAATGGAAATCCCTCTGTACCCAGTGCATGGGGGCCTGGAGGAGCAGAGGAATGCAAGAGCTGGTTTGGGAACTCTAGAGAAATTGAGACCTATGAAACCATACCAATACAAAACAAGGATGTGAATTTTAGTTCTAAGCAAATAAAAATATGCCTTCAAGTGCTTTAAAGTGCCTTAAGTACATAAAAAAGCTGTGTTAGTTAGTAGAGAAACCTAGAGTCCAGTTTAAAGTTCAGTAGTACAACTCTTCACAACATTAACTGCACTCTAGACGTGATATAAATATAGTTGCAGTGTTGTTAGATAGACAGGTAAAACATGATAAACCATGAACATAGGTTTTATGCAAAAAGTGACAGCTATTGTCACACATCTGCTTTGAGCTAGGATAGGTGTGAAAGAATTATAGTAAAACCGTGTTTGTGGCTGATTGGATAATTAATGAATGTAATGATTTGTATTAGGACTGTAGTTTTTTAGAGAGAAGGAATAGAGATGGAGTAGAAGAGAGTAGAATAGAGTAATATAGAGTAGAATAGAGAGAAGATGCTGACTTTACTGCCTGTGCTGCTGATGCAGTGCTTGGGGATGCTGATGCTGCATCCCCCTTCCTCCTGCTTGCTTTTGCTCCTACTTCTGTTTAGAATACTGAAGACTTTAGCATAATAGCATAGACTGTAAAATATCACCCTCACAAAACTGATGGCATTTTGGAATAAATAATTTTTACAACAAGAGAAAGAGACTCTCTCATCTCTCCTTTGGAGTGGACCTGTCATAAACCTCAACACCAAGAAGGAAAGAGAAACGTGGAATCCACATGTCTTGTCAGGGTGGTGAATGTGAAGCAGGATCCTGTCACAACCCAGGTCCAAAGAAACAAAGTGTTGTCTGCAAGACCCCCAAGCAATGCATTCCTGGGGGCTGGGAAAGAGACTGGTTTGGAAGCCTAGTCTAGGTAACTTAACAGAAAAAATGTCATCTTAACCTTACTTCATCAGCCTGAAAGTCTGTCTCTCTGCTTTCTAACTTCTGGGTTTGAAGCTATGAACACAAAAACAAATGGCAAATTGTGTTCAAAAGCACATTCTCAAAGAAATATTTATACATCTGTCTGTTTCCTGGATGAACACTACTTAGGCTGATACTGAGGTAAGAAGCAGCAGGGGAAAATGACAATTTTATAAAACAAAACTTTGTAAAATCACCTCAGTGAACCACAATATTTTCACAGAACAGATGGCTCGTAATGTGCTCTTTTTCACCAATATAATCTCATCATAAAATATTCCTCTAGCCTAGTTCCACTTGTGCTAGTTCTAGCTCTGGCATCAATATAAGATCTCCAGTAAAATGCTTGATTCCACTCTCCTGAATCCAAGTCAGAGGCTTTCTCACTGTTTATCCTGTCCTTGATTTCTTCTTCTCCATTACTTTTATTTTCACATTCAAGGAAGTTTAAGTAATTATAAGTTAGCCTTTATATTCTACATAAGCATGATGGCAAATTCAATAATATCATAAATTTTCAGGTGTTAGGTATATTTTAATTTCACCTAATAAAAGAGGAAAAAATTATTACTACTAAATATTTTGGCTTACTCTAGGACGCTATTTAATTTTCCAGTTTAAATGGTGCTATGTACATTTTTGTTAATATATCTTTGCTTCTTAGCATGCTACTTTCCTCATAGGCTTCACAATTTTGACGCCTTTAAAAGCCTTTGAACTGTCTTGCACCTTTAAATATTTAGACTTTTTTTGATTTGATGTAATCATTCTTGTTGGGTTCTTTTATGTCTTCAATGTATTCATTTCTTTATTTTTTTTTTCAAAGAGTCCTCTTTGTTCAGAGACAGATATTAATTTCCCAATGCTATTTTCCTGGCATGACCATCTACAAAAAATACGCATTCTTTATTTTTAATTTGAGTGGCTTTTAGATTATGCCAATTCCTAATACTTACCTTCATTCTATGACATCCTTGATTGCTAAATACAATGAAAACCTGTCCACTTGTGTTTGGCACTTCTCAAGATCACTCTGACATCAATAAAGGTTAAATAAAGGCTAGTCTGTTAGAACAACAGAGCAAGAACTTCTTGAAATATTAATAAAATATTCCACTGCTTTTTTTACACTGTGCTGTTGTCTGGTTGATGTGCAGGTGCTTGAGCCTTTTATGTTTTGCCATTTTTTTTCTGCCTCTTAAAATTAACTCAGATCTATGCAGTGCACTTCAGCTTTTTAAGAATGTGAGTGAAAATAATGCAGAGTACTGATGGCAGCAAGCTGGCCATCCCAGCTCTCTGTGTGCTGCAAACTGCATGCTTAGGCCAAAAATTCAGTGGTGTGATAGTTTTCTACCAGAATTTCAGTTATAGGTGGTGGCACACCAGTAGGATGCCCTGATTACCCTGTTTTCTGCAGCTTGTAAGCACGTGCAAGTTACTGGGGAATATTTCTAGGGTGCTCCTTCAAGCCTCCTGTGTGTATGATAAAAAGTCCTTTAAGGGACGATCAGCACACTCAGTTAAAGGAAGTATCCTCCAAGTTCCCAGTTCTGCATAAAGAAATCCTGCTTTCTACTACTCAAAACTGTGTTAGAACGTTTCTGTCTGACCAATCTCGGTATCAGCATCCTGCTTTGACTCTAGGATTTATCTAGAGGGAAAAAATCCCCAGCTCATTCACTCATATGGCATCAAGATCTGTTGTTATGAGCAGTCCAGGTCTAGGACAGCACAGAATCTGTTCTCATTCACTGGTCATAATACACCAGAAATATTTTCATACTGAAAATCCTGTAACAGAGGCCATCCTATAATTTCTCAGGATTTAATTATTGTCTCCCTATAGCTGATCAGAGCTCCTAGAATCAAGTGATTGGATGAGAATTTCAGCCTTGATGTGAGTGAAATTGAAGGGTTTTATCCCCCATGACTGTCAACAATGGCTAGCAAAAAAGACACCCTAACATCACAAATGGAAACTAAAATAAGACAAACATGAGTTAATCATTTTAAAGGTGTCTATTTTCAAGAACATTCTACATTTAGGAGACACTGAAGAAGTGATTTATGGCAATAAAGTATCTGCCAGGACACCAAAATCCCTGCACCTTCACCTCATTTTTGAAGTGATGCTGCAAGTCAAGATCGATGTACACTCCCTGTGTTTTACACTGTAGAAGTTCAGTTTCCAGTACTTGTCATTCATAATTTCCCAATGGATCACAGCACAACACAGATACTTTGCTTTCCCCAGGCAAACACACAGTTTGCATGAGAGGGGTCACACTCCAGATTCTATCCTCCAAAAGGAGAGAAGACATTTCTTTTGTGGCATTTTTTTTGGTGAAAATAAATAAATTTAATAAATTAAATAAATTAAAATTGAGGGTTATCTTGAGCAAACTATTTGTGCACCTTTCAGACTTTCAGAGTCTTATAACCCTTCCCTCATATCTTGTTCAATATTAATTTTTTCATGAAAGAAATAAAGGACATTAGAACCCTGTCCCTTGCTAAAAGTAAATAAAATCAGTACAAATGCTTTGGCAATATCTTTATGTGCTTCCTTTCTGTAGAAAAAACAATCTTCACTTTCTCTATGTCAGCCAGCCAACCCTCTTTTATAAACTCAAGGTCATTACTGCCATTTAAAAAGATCTGTGAAATAAAGAATATGGTGGAAGTTGTGCTGTACTTTTGCAGCAGTGGGTAAAATGGAGGTTTTCAAGGTTTAATTATTTGTGTGGCTGTATCTCCACATTACTTTCTTAAATAATATTGAGAAAGGTTAACTACTGCATTAGTGCTGATTTTTAGAAAAATGTCATTTTGAAAGCTGAACTGAGGGGAGTAACATCAAGATGAAATTACCAACAAAGAAATTGTCCTTTCACTGAAGTAAGCCCCACAGACATTATAATGTAATTTCTTGTTAATGAAAGCATTAATAGAACTTTATCACAGAAGAACCCTCTGAATTTTAAACTATCACAGATCGTTGTTCAAACAGGGTATGACAAAACCATTTTATATTGATTATATATTTCATTTGCACAGCTGGACGCACTAATGAAAGTTTCTATTTCCCAGTTAACTCAGAAACAGTAATTAAAACAATTAAAATTCTTTCCACAGCATAAAAATTCGACAAGTGTAATGTCATTTGCAGATCCATCACGGAGACCTTGGTGATGCAGAGGGGGTTTTACATGTACATGTCTGCTGAAATCAAACGGTGGAGGCAGTGAGAATTCATACAGTGAGAATGTTCCTTACCTCTCTTATTGCTCATGCACCCTAGAGCTGAGCGTGAAAGATGAACTAAAGAGGAATCTGTCAGTCCTTCTGCATTGCCATAAAGCAAAGAGCAGCCCAGGTTCACTCTGCGAGGCAGCCCCTAGCTCTGTGCACTCATCTCAGCACCAGCAGCACCTTCTGCAGCCCTGATGTTCACACAGGTCCCTGGTCAGGTGCCAGCCCCAGTGCGTGTGAAACATTCCTGATGAGTGTATATCACTGTATTTGGCATGCAGAGGCGAAATGGTGTAGGGTGGCTCAAGCTCGTTAGCAGCACCAGCCAGCAGCTCTGCTGCTCTGCCCCCAGCCCTCAGGTACAGGGAGAGCACAGCAAATGGCTCAGCAGGTCTCACCTGGCCCTTGGGCTGGCATTACATGCCCCCACTGCACTGTTTGATGTGATGAACAATCTCTGATTTCCAGCTGGGAATGTAAACTGATAATGAGATTGCTTTGGTGCTCTCAATCTCAGCGGCATTTTCACAAAGGTTATTTCCTGGCTTTTGCTGTTGCCTGAAAGGGAAAGGGATATAAACACTGGAGGTGAAAACAGAATTGCTGTGTAAGTTACAAGACAAACACAAGCTGCTGATTCAAGAGACAGTGTAAACTGGTTGCAGCCAAATGGCAATTCTGTTCTCTTCTGATACAAACCATGTCGAATATACATTTAAAATACTGTTCAGGTGGACAGGCATAAAGAAAGTGGCATCATATTTTCACCTTGAAACTTGAGAACAGCAGATAAACACTGCAAATGCCTTGGAAACATTCAAACAGCACACTGCACCGTGTGATCTTTTTGTGTACACAGGATGCCAAGAGATCTGCTCTGCACCAGCCACAAAACCAACGATCTGTTAAATGCACCATCAAGCAATGCACCATCACTTCTGTTTTCAGATGTTATGACAGTCCATACTTGCTTCTCTAATTCTCACCCAACACTTGGGCTACAGCATCATTTTGAGTTGTCAGGCATTGTGTAATTCTATTTTAAATTTTGCCAAAGTGTAGTCTTGAGAAACTACAAACAGCAGGGGTCAGATTTTAATAAGTGTCTCTGTTACCATCACTTCAGCAACAGGATTCCCACTGCTGTAATCACAGGGGGTCTCTAACATGCCTTCAGGGACACACAGTTAAAGCCAAGAATAATGTCACAATTATTAACTGATTACAAAGAAAGAAAAGTAAGGAAGCTGTTCTAGCATTGCTAGAAAAGTACTCTCTTAATTAGAGCATTAAAACCTTATGTTTCTCTCTTCAGCACCAAGTGACACTTGTATTTATAGTGGGGTTAAATGACAAGATGCTGACCTTTATTAAAGTTTGTGGGTGAGGATTCTCTTACAACATCCATGAACAGCCAAGGCTTTTCTCAGCTGTTTTTCATGCCCTCCCTTTTCTCCTTCCCCACACCACACCCATGACACCTGTGGCACGGCCCCTTCCTTAAGCTACATGTGCACCCCTACCCAGTGACAACCAGCAAGGCCCTGGCACTTTATCCTTTTCACTTCTTCTCTCCTAAGCTGTTTCCCATCTTTGCCAGATATATCCAGCTGAGCTTGACCACCTAATGACAAACACATGCAGCACTTGCCAGGCTTTGACTGGTAGTAATGAGGCTAATCCTTTTTTCCAGAAGCCCCTAATAAACAGGATAGTAAACCACAAACCAAAAATCTGGGAAAATGAAATTAAGCTGTTTGTGAGCTCAGTGGGTGCAGCTACGTCGTTAATTTAGTTTTTTGTAGGGTTTTTTTAGAGAGAGAGGCTGTTCTGTGTCCATGCTTCTTGTCCCCTGATACTTCTTAGCCAGAGAACTGTCACCCCAAGCTCTTTCCCTCCTGGTAGGAAAAAGAAAGATGGAGCACCCATGTCTGTCTCCAAGGATGGAAACACCTCTAAGTAAAGCAGGTGGATGCACTGAGCAAATTCCACTTCTCCCTATTCCTTACAGAATGAATTAAATTACACAAGAAAACTGTATTGAAGTGGGAGAACAAAGTAGAAATAGGAAGTTAAGCACAGTAATAGATTCTTTCTCATTTTTGTTAATAGTTCTATAAAGAACAAAACTAATAGTCATGTCATGAAGTGGGGAACAGGATGTAGCTCAGGGAGAAGGAATAGAGTCACCTGAGTGAATCAACCAAATGTGCCTCAGGTTGAGTGGCTACCCTAATCCAATGCAAAAGCACAAAGCCCTTTGGGGAGGAAATACTGAAAAATGGAGCTCTCTGAGCACCCATACAATTTAATTTTCACTGATCTCTGAGTGGTATCTAAACCCAATATTTATTACTTTACTCTAGGAATTGAATTTGGTCCTGCTAGTGTAACCAAATCAATCCATTTTTCCTAACAAAAAGCAAAATAATACTTTAAAGTCTTTCACTGCTTCCTTGGTGAAGCAACTGTTGAGAGCACTCACTGACTTCCAAACTCCTCTTGGAATATCAGCCTGCAAATTTTGGCTATAAAACCACTGGCCTTTATTGCCCATCCAACCAGGTAGCAAGGCTAGCCAGTATTCTGTCCTCTGTCCCTCCTTATTCATCTTCATTTCCCCTTCCCTGCAGGCACTGCCAGTGCACTCCTTCCCTCTGAGCTGCCAACAGTCTGGAGCACTCCAGGAGGAGCCACTCCTTTCTTTTCCTCTTCCCATTGCTCAAGGGGGAACTCACTGTGCAAACCTGTAGTCTGCAAAATTTCCTGGGAGACACGATCTGTGGGTTGGAGAAATGGTTCCAAATCTTGCACTCCAAGAGTCCAATAATTTGGACTTTAATTTCAACATGCAAATAAAAAAACCTGCTTGAAGTTTTATGTGTCCTTACCAATTGTGATTTGCAAGGCCTCTCACATATGCAAAGAATTTAGAAAACTAGAGGAAAATTAAATTCACAGCTGTTATCTTTATGTAAATAAATAGGGAATTTTATAGAAACACAAGCATTTTCCATATATTAGACTCATTCTTCTGTGTCAGAAGGTGAAAAGATTATCTAGTGCTTTTCTCTTACCTACAGGTGCTCATTTTTCTGAATTTTATAAATATGAAAACATTTTTTACTACCTCTAAATTTCAGTAAAATATAGAAAAATTGTGATTAAATTTATAATGAAAATATCATCATAATGAGAATACAGCAGTACAGAAAATTCTAACCTACAGGAATTTAGATATATTGTGGGCATAGGGTAACCTCTCAAATCATAAGTCAGTTATCTGCCACTAGTTATGGTCAACTCTGCTTTGCAACTTTCAGGCAATAAAGTTCTTTGGAAGACTGTTCTAGATTAAAAAGAACTTGCAAAAAAAGGATTCAAAATTTAAAAAAATATTAAAAATTATTAAAAGTAAGTAACAGGAAAATTACCTTAGGAGCAAGTAGAAAGGAAATGGTGTCCATGTGAATTTCCCTGCAAGGAAAGATTCAGAGAGTTACACTGATTTAGAAGTTACAGCAAAGTACTGTAAAATCATACACAGGAGTGAACTTTATGCAGCCCCTGAAGGAGAGTCAATATTTCAAAACACAGTACAAGAGAAGAGAAATTTCTGAACTATCTGGAAAGGACAATTTTGCTCCCAGCCCCTGTGAGCACTGTTTACATTGACTGATGTATATCCATGCTTCCTCATCACCTAAATAAATATTGCTACTTGACATACTGGGCAACACGCTTCCATCAGTCAGTTAGGGCCAGGAGATTTGGGAGAGAGGGAGTATTTTTGGTCCATTTTGCACAACGTGTGAAAGAGGAGGACAACGACCTGGCATTTATTTCTACTCCTCACATCACAGATCATATACAAAAGTATAATTCACCGATGTCCTTCTACCAAAGGCAAGACGTTTTAGCAGAAAATACTGTTCCATCTGATTACACTACTAATTGTTTAATTAATGTAATAGGTAGACAGGACAGCATCAGTGTAAGTAAACAAGCTGCTACACTTAACAAGACTGTGTTTTGAAAGTGAAATATACTTCTAGTGTGCTGATGATTTTTGTTATTCTAAGAATAATGATGGCACACTCAAAAATAGTTTTCTGTGTGCAGTTTTGCTTTGCCTTCTTTATATAATTATCCTTACAAGTTCATCTAAGTTATTATTTAAGTAATTACAGGGAGCACACCTTTCTTGAAGAGAGTAGCTTACAACCTAGGGCTGCGTAGATCAAATTAGATCTCAGCTGCATACATCATCCAGGAAATTTCAGCATTTGCACAACACATTTATTCAGGTGGAATTTAATTAAACTGAACAAATTAAAGCTGACTACTGACTCATTTCAGAGCATTGGAGCAGAGACATAGACAGTGACACTGGAAAAAATTTGCAACCATCTAGGATGTTGTCAACTCTCAGTAGCCCTCAATTAGCCATTAACGATTTTGTGAAATTTAAATTTGATTTGCACTGCTCGAAAACCAATTTGAGAAGAGAGGCCTAAGCTATGCATTTCAACAAGTCTCTCAAAATGTGGAAACACTTAAGTACACACCTTTTGAACCCTACAAGCAAATTGTAAGCACACTGGCTAGTGTGTATTTGTGTATGTATATCTAATTCAATCTCCTTTGGTGCAACTTCAGGCCATTATATATTCATATCCCCATGTACATGAAAAATAAGTCATTCCTTTAGATCTTAAAAAAATCTATATATTTTGAAAACTGCCACTGTGCCTCTCTTCTATTCTCCTGTAGAAAAAACAACCCTACTTCCAGCAGTCTTTTCTCTCAGGTAGTGCACCTTGTTTTCCCTCTGGAGCTGCTCAGCTCTGCCCCAGGTCTGATTTTAGAAGCTGTGCAATTTCCAGAGGAGCTCAAAAATGCAAAAGAATTGTCTCACAAGACTAATGGCCAGAAACCTTGCTTCATGAAAATGAAAATTAAAAGAGCTGGGGCTCTGGGCCATGACAGGGTATCACAAAATGCAGGAACAGCATTAATGCTGTAGTAACGGAAGAGCAGAAATAGGTTAAATATTTCACATCTTTCCTAAAGAAATAGAGTATACAAAGTAGCCTTGATATGTTTCCCTAGGTTAAATATTTCACATCTTTCCTAAAGAAATAGAGTATACAAAGTAGCCTTGATATGTTTCCCTAGATTTAAACATTTCAGTATATTCAAAACAAAATCTGTCTCAAAAATACACATTTTGAAAGCAGAGGGAAAACATAAATCACTGTGATTTCTAAAACATGTGGAAAATAATGGATGAAACTAAAAATAAGTAGCAAATACCACAGAAAATTTCAACAGAGTAAAATGGTGCTCAGTAAATGTTCACAACATTTAAATAGCTGAGGATGATTTTCTCTTTACTGAAGGAAAAAAAACAAAACAAAAAAAACAAAACAAAAAAAATTAAAAAAAAAAATAAAAAAAAAAACACCAGCCCTCTATGGAATCGATTGCAGGAAGAAAAACTGGTAAGTAAATTTACAATCAAAATCACAGCCAAAGAAAAGAATCAGAGTTGGCATCATGAAAAACATTGGAAAAAAGGAAATCTTCTGATCTGCTTTTGAAGATCAGGAGCACTTAAACTAAGGCAGATAATAAACAGATAACTCCCAATGCTGAATTTTTCCTACATCCCAACAGAGCCATCCTCTGTGTGGTTTTATCCCCTCGTGTGCAGAACCACGGAGGCTGTTCCTACACACACACAGGAAAAGCACAGACACCCCTTGTTTTACAGGGTGGGGGTCCCTGGCACTGCCCTGGGTGCTTAGAGAGGTGGGGCTCAGCCTGGAGAAGTGAGAGCTCTTCTATAAGGAGACCTTACTGCAGCCTTTCAGTACTCAAAGGGGGCTTATAAGAAAGTTGGGGATGGACTTTTTTGCAGGCCTTGCTCCAATAAAACAAGGAGAAATGGTTTTAAGCTAAAGGTGGTTGGATTCAGGCTAGATGAAGGAAGAAATTTTTCATTATGAGGGGGACAAAACAGTGGCAACTCCTCTTTCTCAGAGAGTTGGTGGATGCTCCACCTCTGGAAACATTTGAGGCTGGGTTGGCTGGGGCTCTGAGCAACCTGGTCTATTTGAAGATAACCCTGCTCATTGCAGGAGGGTTGGATTAGATGGCCTTTGAAGGTCCCTTCCAACCTAAGTCATTCTATGATTCTATTCCTAGTCCTGTACTTCATAAAGCCAAAAAATACTCATTACATGAAAACGAGCCTAGGGCTACCCAGACAAACTGTAAACCAAATTCTTTTATTTCAGTTGTAATTTAATTGTGCAGAAGCCAAATAAAGACAGAGTTGAAGAGGTGGACCATACACAAAATTTTCCATGTACCTTGCTGACTGGAAGTTAATAGAGCTATCACTTTCTTTTGCATAAATATTATTTGTTACTACCTTAGTTCTATTGGATTTATGAATTGTTCATAAGCAAAGTCTCATTTTCTTTGCCACATTTGCTATGTGTGAGCTCTCCTGGAACAGTTTACAAAACTCATTTTTGGTGAAATGTTTGGTTTATATGTTCTCAGATTTGATAGTGGATGTTTGCTGGACTGTTTCAATTATTAAATTGGCTGACAATCTTTTCGCAAATAATAACAAATCTTCATCCAGTCACACCCCCTCACTTGCATGTCCAGGAGTAATTCTTAGATGCATAATTGCTCCATTTGAAACAATTAAAACATCTGAGACTCATGAACATTTGCACAGTTAACCAGAAGACTCTCGAATATTCGTGACATTTGTTTAGTAGCCCACTATGGAGCACAACTCTTCCAAACTTGACCCCTGCCCTCAGAAATATACTTGTATTTATGAATTTGATTTAAAACCTCTGCTTACTTACCAGCCATGGCCAATGGCTTGGAAACTATTTTCACTGCTATATCAAAGTACAGGAACTAGACAGGGCGGGTGCAGATGCTATGGGCATGATGCTTGGCTGGGATAAATCAACAGATTTCACACAAAGCTGGACTCACTTTGACAACTGCAGAGATTTGGGCAAAGTTATTGCTCAGAAAGTTAATAGGTCTGAAACTTAAGAATTAGGCAGGGTCTCCACTATTTTACTTTTAATATCAACACCATAAAGGCAAACAAAAATGAGGCTACAATTTTCTCAAATTATCACCGAGCAGAAAAAGGGGCACAATGACATCTGTGCATAGACATAAGAAGGAGAATAGGCTGGATCACTTGATTTGGTAACTGGGTCAGACTTAAGAGCACAAGAGTATTTTGCAAGCAAAGCATACAAATCAAATTATTTAGTAAGAGAAGAGTGAATTAAGACCATCAACCAACATAGAAGAGATTTAAAACGTTGGCAAATGGTCATCTCTAAAGATTGCAGAGATTCAAAAATACAAGCTGTGCAAAAGCTATGAAACTAAACTACTGAGCCCCTTCCTAGATTGTAGAAATGTCATTTTTCAACTGTGTATTCTCCCCCACAAAGAACTATAGTTTATTATATAGTGGAGAGTGTACTTATTTAATACTAAATAATGTTAAAATAATAGAATTCTAAATTTACATGGCACCATGCAACTTTTTTGATTAAATGCTTAAAATTAAAAGTTATAGTTTTACAAATATTTCACAGAGCTTGTTACCAGGTATCTTACATCACAGTTAACTGAGCTGCACAGAATGAATGATGTCTGCTTGTAAGAATTTGCAAAATCATTCCTAAAAGAGACAGTATGACAGATTGGGAATTCAGTGTTAAATATCACCTAATCAAACACTGTACAAATATTGTCATTAATAATTCCAAGTAATGAAGGAGAAGATGATATTGTTCAAGATAAATTATATTCAACATACAAAAAAAAAATTAGCTTGAGTTATTTGGCACAGTACAAGTGACTGAGTATAAAAGCAGCAACCAAGGCAAGTGTTCAGGATTCAAACCCAGAAGAATTTAAATTAAAGAAAATTAATATTGTTTTGATAAAGTTTTTGTTATCTGGGCTGTTCAAGGTATCCCCACTAAATGCTATGTCTACAATTCAGTACCCAGAAAGATTTTATTGAGGTTTTTTTTTCCAATATTGACTCCAGTTATTACTTTCAGGGAAAGAATTCAGACACAGGTATCTAACTGCCTAGACTTTCCATGGGAAAGATATGGATATCCAGATATAATAAGGATACATAGGGAATATATCTATCTATCTACGTATATAAAATAGGAAGATAAGGATAAGGAATTTTTCCTTGTATCATACACATTATTGTCCTTGAAAGATAAACAGATTTGTTGAAGCGTCTTTACAAGGTGATAAAGTTTAGTATTTAGTCAGTTGTTCCCCAGAGTCTGAACATTAGAAAGGACATCACAAACACAGTCACTGCTAATCCTTTCATTTCTATGGCCACTGAAAAATTCAGATTTATCCACATATTTTCAGAATCTAGTAATATCTACACAGGTTTTTAGGAGACAATATTTTTTCAGTAGATTATTATGGAAAAATTTTAAGTGATACAGCTAACCTATTATATTCCCTGGGATTTTAGGTCCAGCATTTCAAGATGTAGCAAGGAAATGACTTCTCCATTATTTGTTTGTTATAAAGTCTATTTACTTTTTCCTGTTAAAAAATTATGTGTGGTTATTTCCCTTCCTCTTACCAGTGTAACACAGTCTTGTCACTTGTGTGTTCTTCCCTACAACAGCAGAAAGAAAAAAATTTGGAGAGTGTAACTGTAATTCCACAAAAACTGGCTGACAAAACCCTCTAGGAGGACAGATGCTTCTGACATTTCTGAGAATTAGATCTCAAGTGCATGGTTTTCTCTTAATGCTTGTAAAAGATATAGCTTTGAGAGCCTAAAAAGCACAAATCTTTCCTCATTACCTCTGCAGAACAAATGTAGCTGCAGTACAAGGTCTTCCAACTTTACAGACACCTTGTCCTTTTTCAAAGGATCAGTTTTATAGGAGTGAAGCAGTAGCAAATTGTGACATTATCACCTAGGGTGACCTGGCAAGCTGCAGTGCTAAGTGGCATTCTCCTGGCTAGCTGGAGAATCACCTCATTGGTCTGGAGAGACAGAATGCACTCCTCAATGTCTTCAGGAGCTGGAAAAGTGGTTAAGGGACACTGTACAGATTATTTCACCTTGAAATACATCTACCTTAAATCTTACTTCTCCTACTCTTTGCTGGCTCAATGGGGGAAAAAAAAAGACACCTGCTGAAAAGGAAAATTGATTATGTTGAATTTTCAACACTGAGCATCTATTCCCAGCTGCTGAGAACTCCAGAAGTTGATGCAGCTTGCATGCAAGACAGAGGAATACACTGGCAGCTCCTCATCAGGTGGCAGCAAAGCTGCTGCCCTTTCACATCTCTGTCTTGGAGGTAAAAGAGAGATTGACACAGTCCCCTGGAAAATACTGACTTATAAATTATCAGTGTAAGCCTGTTTTAGCAATGCTTTCTTGCTGCTGCTGTCAACAGCTATGAGGACTGCAAATTTCTTCTCTCTAAATATTTTGTTGATGGGTAAGGTAGCCATAAACATAAACACTTTCATTATTCAGTAGGATCAATATGATTTTTAAGTTGCTTTAGCTCTGACAGAAAGCTGTTTTCTTTTTAGGTTCTAGTGAGGAGAAAAATCTGTATCTGTGGATTCTGAGTCTTTAGCATAACATGGCTACCTTTTTTATTAACAGCAAATCTAGAACAGGAAATATGGCTGAACATTTTCTTCACCAAGTACTGCCTGATCTCAGGACAGTACCAGGTTAAAAGATGGCATAGCATTTACATTAAAAAGAAGCTGCTGTGCATTGGTTTCATTGACATCTCAGTCACTGATTCTTTCTGTGACCTTAGACAATTAATTTACCCTCTGTTTTGCTCAGTGTCTTGACAAATTAAATGGACTAAATGAGCCCTTAACAACATTCAGGTATTGGTTATTGTAGGACTCTCTGAAAAGGGGTCTGGAAACCGGTTTGTCTTCATCAAATAAGAAAGATAGGCTGCTATTTTTATACGTTTAAATGCATAACAATTCTTAGTGCTCTTCACAAAGAATCAAGGCGGAAAAAGGTCTTCTAATGTTCCGTCCTTTCAAAAGTATACTCAGCAGGGTCCATAACATATTTAATTGAATAAATCACCAATCAGGAATATTTATAAAAAGCCCATAATTCCAGTAGAAATATTTCATTGTGTGTTTTGCCATTTTTTCAAGTAAACCTCTGAATTTATATACCCTCCGTAATAACTCCTGTTTACCCAGTGCTTTATATTTTCAGACTTAGCAACTTTTTCTGTGATCAGATACCAAGTTTGTTTGCTTTAATTTCATGGCTCACAAAGCAAAATTTCACTGGCCTTGCTAACTAACATTTGGGTGGAAAAAAAAAGGAAGAGGGGGAAACAAAAGAGCATTTATTTTTAATTTGAAATTTGTAACCTGCAATCTTTGGTTATACTGTTCTGAGCCCAAGTCTACACTGTGGGGGAGATCTGAAGCCCTGCTCCATAATCAAACACTCCTCATTTATCTCTAAAGGAATGGACAGTATAAAACAGGAAAAAGAGTCTAAAATGTGTCTAGGCATGGATACAGACTGGGCCTGCATTTATTGCTTGGATTTAGACAGCTCAAACATCACAGACAGATATGTATAGTGGCAAACAGAACCATTTTCCTGCTCTCTGATTCAAAGGAATTTGGAATATAATAAATATAACTTAATTTATTGTTCTCAAGGTCTGTGTCCTCTTATGCCCTTGCAGACTTTCTAGCCCTGTGACTTGGATCCTTGGAAATCACAAATAATCTGTTCATTTTCAGGCAGTAGGGTAATACCACCGAGGAAAAATATTCAAGCAAGGGAAAAGTGCACAATCTCAAGAGGAAAAGGTCTGTTAAGGGTTTGTGGTTTTCTTTTTTTTTTTTATTCCATTGCCAAGTGTACCTACAAAGAAAGCCCTATTAAGTACATTTCAAACCCCAGTTCTTTCTCTGATATTCACCCCTTTCAGATATACCAGTGCAAACACTTCAAGGAATACAGCACTGCAAGAGCAAGCCATGGTAAAGACACCAGGCAGGCCCAAGCTGTGCTTACAAACACAGCTGCACTGGCATGCAGAAATAGCACCCAGCTCTTTCCTGCAGCAGACAGCACCCTCGTCCCTCTAGATATGGCTAAAATAGGACAGCACAATCCCCAAAGAGGAATTCCCCTCACAGACCACCAGCAGTCTGAAAGGGATGCTGCTGTACAGGACATTGTGCAGAGGGCAGATTGTAAAGCACAGCTTGCAGAGTGCCCGTGCAGCAAGGGCAGGGTGCTGTGAAAGCTGGCAGTGACCCAGCTACACACAAGCAACCTTAAAACCAACAGCAGTTTCAGCACCATTTGGAATCACAGCCTTCAGTCAAACAGCTGAGGTCCCTCATATTGTCACAAACCTGTGGCTAAATTATACAGCCAATTTATCTATGATAATTTGTAACATTACAGATCTACAACAACTGCTGATTTTACTTTGTATTCACCATATTCCTGCTTCCAGATTCACTGGCTTCTATACTTCCAGGTTCTTTGGAGTAAATGCATAGCAGGTTTAATTCTGCACTTTCTCAGTGAATATATTCATTTTGATTTTTTCTTTCTCTGGCAGTCTATAAGTGAGGCATGAAAATATAAAGAAAGAAATATAAACCCATTAATACAATTTTTTTGGTGAATATGACCTCAAAATATTAAAAAGTAGTGGTTTGATCAACAAGAAAATGCCAGTTGAGTATTTAATGGGGAAAAATTCCAGTTCATTTACAAATAACATAGAGAAGTAACCAGCATGTTTTACTGAATGTAAAAGAGTGAGTTTCAAATATCTGTTATTTGTGTATTTATCTGGATTTTCACATTACCACATATAATGCATATAGTACTATAAAAACATAGAACCCAGGTATTGTAGGTCTACACAGACAGAAGATGGAGAACATAGGAATGACAAATGAACATTTTCCTTTCTTGTCCTGCCAGCCTTGGAGACACAAGCAGGGTCTAATGCCCAGTGACTCCCAGGCTGCTGTTTAAGCCCAGAATATGGAATGATGGATCCAAACTTTCCTGTGGTAAGCCAGCAGGAACCCACATCCCATGTGTATCACCAGCCTGCTGTCAAAATTACATTTCCTACAGTGTGTGGATATCATTGCCATGCTTCTCAGCAATCGTGCAAACAGTCCTTTGCACACCACAGATGTGAGAGGGGTTCAACCTTGCCTTGATTGCATCTTTGAACTAAATTTTCAAAGTACCACAAAGACAAATAGCACAGGAAGCTTTGCATTCACATTGATTCTAGCACCCCTACACAACAGCGTGCTCAAATAGCACAGCATGAACTTTCTTCGAGCAAACTCAGTCTTTGCTGAATTCTCCTTTCTCTTCCTTCCAGAAGCCCATAAAGTTAACAATGAGGGAGAGATCTAAACAAAGCAAAAAAAAAAAAAAAAAACACCAAACAAACCACGAAATAGCTTATTTCAGATTTCTTAGAGGATAGGAAATATAGCTGTTGCTTTTGTTTTGCAATAAAGTAGACATCCAAAGCTCCTTGTGCTGTGATGTAAAATCATGAAAATCCTTGCTTCACAGATACAGCTGCTCATGGGGACAGACCTGTCCTCCACAGACACATAGCTTTTGGAGCTGGCTCTGCACCTGTGGTCTTTTAAGCCAAAAGTGATAATGCAGAGAAAGAAGTGGATGTCAGGGAGGAGTTTCATTTACATCTGTTCTTTCCCAGCATATAGTCCAACAGAGACAATATGTCACCAACTTAGGTTTGACAAACTCTCTGGCTTTTCCATTTCTGCCTGCAAGTGATTTGGACTATTATACAGGGTTAGAAAGCTGTAACTCAGTTTCCTCCAGCCACAGGATGAAAGGTTGCTTTGGATGGTGATTTACATTGAGATTAATCACAATCATGGCCATGGCAAATGGTTATCCTGCTGTGTTCTAGTAATTTAATTTTACTGCACAGAACAAATCGAAGACAACTGAGTTTGTATTCTTGGTACTCTCTGAAAGTGTCCTTATTGCTGCTATTACACTTTGGCTGCCTGAGTCAACTGGTTATATGGTTATTTAATGTAGCTAGGTGGTAAGCCTGATGTCATCATAATGAGTCAATTGTTAAAGTGCTAAACAAAAGTGGACAGTTTGGACCAGGAGCCTGAACATCTGACCAGCCATGTGGAGCCTGGATCCAAAGCTGTGTTTTAACACACGATACATGTGTGGGCAGCTGCACCATTCAGCTGTGGATCCAGGTTCAGGCTGAAACACCCCAGGCTGCTTTCAATGCTTCCTTCCAAAGTCCAGTGGGTTTCAGCATGATGGTTTTCAGTTGGGCCCGTTTTTTAACAAAACCAAATGCAAATGAGAAGCTACCCTGAAATAGCACTGCATAGTAATTTTCTATATCAGTTTATAATGCAATGGAAACAGATGGCACATTCAGCACTGTCAGAGAAAGCCATTTGGGTTTTGGTAACTATTTCTTTTTTATTTTTGATTGTATGTTTACTCTATTTTCATTGCTGTGTTGTTTCAATACCTGTATAAAGTAGAAACCTACCCTAAGTGAGAGCTGTGTAATCTAATCTTGGTAACAGATGCAGCTTTGTCAGTCTTGATGTGATTTTCTGACCAGTGGTGTAAATTGTACAGCATACCACTTTCTGATGGCAATCAAAAATGTTCACCTGGTTTCTACTTCCAGAAAGAGGGACTAATTTATGAGGGAACATTAGGAGCCATTTCCAAAAGCATGAAAGCCTCCTTCAATTTTTATGAGGCAAGTTTTGTGTTAAAGATGAGGCAACAGATCATTTATTTTGATGCTGTATTTCACAGGGTGTTTGTACTCTACATTTTCTACAATATTTACAGGAAAGGCCAGTGTGGTGGTCTAAATTCAGGACACACAGCTCACAGAAGATTAATTTAGACCAGGCTTGGGGCAACACATAGCTTATGCAATTTACTGTCACCATTTCCACTGAATCTTCACTTTATTTGCTTCAATTAATTCAGCTGCAGAAAAAAATAAGTGACCACTGTTTTTTTAAGGGAGGAACACGATCAAGGTTTCTGGGTTGTACGTTGTACACTGATATTGTACAGCTCTGAAGCAACCCCCTCTAGTGTCTCCAGCCAATAAGAAATTCTCCAATTCAATGTTTTCATCAGAAATTGCTCATTCATTAAGAGACTCAACCACTCAAATCCACCAAATATCTCATGCCCAGAATAAAATTTATAGCCATGATGAACTAATGCAATGCAAAAGCCCAGCTGTCTATTGTTGGCACACAAAGAAGGTGATTTCATTTTGAAGAATGAACCTCAGTTTTCAGTTTTCCAGCCTCCTCCACTCACTGTTTTCTCTCACACTCTTCAAGTCGTATTCCACCTTGCATGTAGTGATTACTTCCCAGAACAAACTGCTACTTGAATCCCCATCTCAGGAAAATAATAAAATTGCCAAGTTAGATAGTATTTCATCTGCTCAGTCTTCTTTTTTCCTACCCTCAAGCCCACTGTATTGAATCTTTTAAATAGAAAATTCTCTTAGAATAATAAAACCATTTTCCTCCAAGTAGAGTTTCTCTTTGGACAATATGGGTAAATAAATATGCATCTTTTTGAGAGAGCACTGAACATCAATTTTTATAGTATTTCTCACTGTTCTCTCTCCATTGTACTGCAAAAGTCTACACTGGATAGATGAATACATGGCATTTATCATGAAACAGTTTCCCTGTATCCATCAAAGGTAAATTAAGACCAATGTGAAGTATTGTAACAGTTCTCATACCAGCTCAGACATATAATAAATTTGGTAACTCAAAGAGAGGGTCATTGGGTTGTGAATGACATCCTGAAAGGTAAATCCTGATAACTGGGGGTAAAAAACAAAAGAGGAAAATAAGAGAAAGAAGGGAAAAGCTCGTGTTCTGTGCTCCTTAAAGACAGGAGGAAAATTACTGAGTTCTTTATAGTGCATGAAAGAGGGAAAATATCTGAATTAACTGAAACTGTGAAGCTAAGAATCAAGAAGTTTTCTTCTCTGGGATGCAAAACAAATTATTTAAATTTTATAGTTCTTTCAGAAAATGGGGAGCAGACATTCTAAATTTTTTTGATCTATTTTTAATGTGATGTCTCCACAGCAAGATCTATGAGACCTGGCCCAGTCTGACCAGATCACAGCTTCAGTCTTTCAATTCTACAGTAATTATCACTGAACCTTATTTTTATTGTATTTGTGATAGCATGTTCTTCTGGACTGGTGCTGTTAGTAATAACATTGAAATTAGGAGCAGTACCTTTCAATTGGGTTGGAGGTCAGTATGGGGAGCTCNATCCATTGCACAACCACTGTTTGAGACAAAAAAAGAGAACTACAAAGTATTTACTTGCCAGTGATTAAAATTAGATTTCCATTGAGAAACAAATCAGCACATTAAGTTATTTTCATGTATCAAAAAAATGGGTGACTGTAAAAAAACTTTGCTTACATACTACAATCTGTTTACCTGATATTTACAGATAAACAAAACAGACAAGAATCTGGAATATATCCATGCAAATCATATGTTTGTCTTCATCCATTGAACATTATTTTTTGTGAATTTGTTGATAATCTATTATTTCAAAAATGAAAACCAGGTAAAAACTTGCCCTGAATAAGCAAATTCCTTTTCTACTTACTATGCAAATAGGAGCCAACTCTATTTTCTATTTCTAATTAAACCTCTACCTGTTCGTCAATCAGGTAAATTGCTAATAGCTTCTTGCTACGTTATTTTTGGGACTATTTTGAACAGAACTATTCTGGTTGCTATAATTAAGGCTTCTAAAATTAATATTTAAATTTTATAAATGCTGGACTACAACATCCTGAGAAATAATAAATACAAGTCTGATTGCAGAGTTGAAGTGAGCTGTTATGTGCATTTGACTTTCTTTTATCCTGCAGCCTGCATCCCTGTTCACCTGAATGCTATTAAGTTCTGAAGCTGATTACATGGGTTGGTTTGTGACTCAGACAGCCAACCCTTCAGGCACCTAAAAATAATGTTCTGTTTCTTTTGTTAAGGGAAAAAAAAATATACCTGTACCACTTCAAGCAACTTGAGCTAGACCTGGGTGTGAAAGCCCAGCCTGGTCCAACCAATTCAAAACCCTCACATCAAAACTAAAGTACTACTTTTCCGGTGCTAAAGGCAGGGAACAGAAAGTTTGTGATCTCACCAGCTGAACATTCAGCTGAGAAGGATGTCAGTATCTTGTCAAGTCTGTCTGCAGTTCCGGCCTTCAGGTCTGAGACTCTCTAGGCTTTGATACCAGCAGGGAATTTGAAGTGGAGAACACAAGAAATGGGTAAAGTATTTGCTCAAAAATAGCAAATGAATTCATCACAGGTCATTGTCTGCAGTGAGGTGGTGTTTGGGAATGGGAGAGAGATTTCAGTGTGCATATAAAACCCAGAATGACAAGATTCCTAGAAAAACAAGGAGAAATACAAATTACTTTAAGGAATATTATGAGAGAGTTCA
>VZTR01011732.1:84159-101993 GCA_013400775.1 Chaetops frenatus
AATTTATAGCAGCATTACAATTTGAGTTATACTGGACTATGGTTTCAGTATTTTTGCTGCCCCAACCCACTGACCTTTATTCAAGTAGGGAGATGTTTTCCATAAGGATTCTTATCCTTTCTGCAGTATCTATATCTTAGTAATACTTTGCAGTTCCCTGGAGGGGTACTGGCCAAGTTCTTGCCTTAATAAGCTCTTGGTCTTTGGTTTCCCAGAATTTTATTTTTTCCATCCTAATCCTAACTTGGCAAAGTATCTACTGGTTATACAGTAAATATGTCATAAGGATATGTTAAAAAGAAAGGAAAAGCCAGCACTTCACTTTCTTCAAGCTGGTTTTCCCTCTGAACCAATGGAAAATATCTAACAGATATGGAATGTTTCTCTAGCTGCAATAAAAAATGTAAAAAAGAGGTCAAACATTTTTTTCCCTTTAAACCCAAGGGCTGCAAGAGCAATGAATGCTGTATGCTGAGGCTGCCTTTTAGCTGCTCTGCAAAATGCTACTTGCAACCTAATGTCTAAAAAAGCAAAATCTAGCTTTAAAACTGGTATTTTGAATGCTTTGTTTAGTGCTGCAGAGGCTATATAGACACAGGGTTGAAGATAAGGTTGCAGATACCTGTTCAATCTCATTTCTGCAGCAGTTAAATCTGGGTATGGGTACCAAGTGATTTCAAATCACATTTTATTCTCAGTCTCCTGGACTGGAATCTTGGTTTTATTTGTCTCAGAATGCGTCTATTAATTTAACATATTCAGTTAAAATTACTAGAAATGTAAACAATTCCTTACCTGTTCAACTGGCATCACACTACCATTCACTCCAGAAACTGAATGACAACTTGCCAATGTAATGAAAAACATTTCCAAATCTGACCTGAATGGAGCACATGAAGAAATATCACACAGGAGTGTGCTGAGCTAGAGGAACACCATATTGGGATAGTATTTTTGGCTTAGTTATCAAGAAAGGGAAAGAATTAACTTCTGGCTAGATAGCAAGAATGAAAGATACGTGTGTGTGTGTGTGTGTGCAATGCCTTCTTTCTGTTGCATAGTTATTCTTTGGTTCAGGGAATTAATTTAAATCACACTTTTCCTCTAGTGGCTACTTCAAATGCCTCCTTTTACGTTACTCTGCTTCAGAGGTTTGAAGTCTGGTTTTCTAAAGATCTAAAGGCCAATAGCTAGAACTAAGTCAAAAACACTTGTATCTTGAATACATGAAAGTCAAAACACTGACTTTGCTCAAACAGTGTGTGCCGAGCTCGGCAGGCAGTTGTTTAGATCTGAGGACCTAACATCAGCCACTTCCCCTCTTGGATAAGGAGGGAACTTCTCATGAAAAGAGATTAAAAAGAAAGGACTCCTCCACAGCACAAGCCTTATGTACAGTAATTCATTGTCTGACTGCTTGGATAAGTAACACGGAGGCAAAATGGAGCCAAAGTTAGGCTTCTGCATGGATCACAGGGTGAAGGGCAGCATTTGTAATTGGGAACTTTGAATGTGCCCAACAGATGGACCATGTTCAGGTGTAGAAGGAGGCTGCCTATTTTGCATTTGGTACTCAAAACCTTCAGTCTGTATGTCCAACAGGGAAGACAAGAGTTCTACCTATCCAGAAAACCAGATGTTGCTAAAAACTGATTAGCAGGACATGGCTTGCCTAGAAATTCAGATCCTGTGTGTCTCAGGTGAAGTTTTTAAAATTATTGGAAACGTCATTGTTCCAGCCTTGATCACTTTAAGCCTCCTTTAAGAAAAGGAGCAGCAATATAATAATGGATAAAAAAGAATCCTGCATGTACAATAATGGAAGTCATCATTGACGATCTTGATCATTCAGGATGATGAACCTCAATAATCCTGTGATCTTTATCCCATGCAATGCACTATACAACATAACAAACTTGTGGGAAAAAACGGCAAAGATTTAGTGTAATTAAAGACCATATCACATAGCTTTGATACCTGGAATAGTCCAGCTGGAGATCAACCTTAATTTTTCATTATGATAAATTTCTAAATTTCAGTGGTTGAATGTATTCATGCAACAGAAAGGTTGGGAATAATTCTGAGAACAGAGAGAAGCTTTTTAATAATTCACACTGACATAGACGCACTGACATAGATGCACTCACTGACATTTTTTTAACCTCATCTTCTTAGTGTATTCCTCTCTATTTTACCTCATTTCTTCTCTCTTTCTTGCCTGTATTTTTCCAGGCTCCTCCTTTTCTTTCCAGGCTTCCAAACTTTTAAGTCTCGGTAATCTTTACTGAACACAAATACAGTAAGAGTTTAATAACTTCTAAAATAAACAACAGTGACCTTCCTCCCCCAGTTCTCTTTCCCCAGGAAAACAGAGATTGAGAGGGTTCATCTAATGATACCAACTCTTTTTATCTACTTTTTATTTCAGCCTGTAAAGTAGTACTATGGATGGAAGAAGATAACTTATATGACAGAGGGTTTCTGGTAGAAAGGGTTTTTGCTTCCTTTTGTAGCAACCCCTCAGAGAAACAATAAGTGAAGCGAAGAGATAGATATTCTGCTGTATTAAGTCTCTAAAGTGCAACCTAAAAAATTTACTGGTACAGTTATGTGGTACAGTGTCCTCCAAAAAAAGCAGAAGCAAGAGGCAGATTCTAGTTTACAATGTCACTGAAAATAGGAATTATTTTTTAACTTTTACATTTCTTGGTTTTTATCCAAACGTCTCTGACTCCCAATTTCAATTTGGATGTGCACTGCATTTCTCACCTTTCTCCTTTTCCCTCCCTTGACAAGCACTAATTATTTGTGTGCCACACATTCCTGAAGGGCACGCACTTTTTCACAGACGAACAGAGACAAATATTTAAAGCTGGAGTGAAAGCAGGAAAACATTTATTAGCCCCCAAAGTCAATGCTTTGCAGGGCAGAGTTAGTAGTGCAATCATGCCTATAATAAGCAGAGGTCATGGCAGAAGGGAGCAGAGGACAGCAAGCTTTTTCCAATCACCCCAGCTCCACTCATCGAGCAGCTGTTTTGGAAACCCATTAGAACAACTTTATAGCCACTCCTGTAGGTGCCAAATGCTGTCTAATAAACACAAATAAGTCTACTAGAGAAGCTTAGCTATAAACTTTGGAAGATTTTCAGTCATATCTTCTGTCAGCTCAGTCTGATGTCACCTCAGAAAATTCTCTGATTCCACTGCATAGAGTAGACATCTCCATAATTTAAGCTGTAGTTATCCTTTACAGAACCAGCTTGAGACAACAGAATTAACGAAAGCAAGAATTAAACCATGGGAAAGATAAAATTAAGTTAGAATAATATTCTTGAAATATAGACAATATAATGGCAATTATGTCTTTAATTTCTGATTAAAATTAAGACATATTTTTCCTGTGTGCTTGTGGTGTTGGCATCTGACCCATTGGTTTGTCAACAAAGAAAGGAAGTGCAAATTGTGACTGGATAGCAAGAAAACTACAACTTGTTCTATATTTGAGTCCTGTGAGTTAGTGAATTCAAGCAAAAGCTTCACATTAATCAGGCCAAATTCTGAAGGACTCCTAATATGTGGTGATCAGACTGCTCCTGATTTGGGGGTTGTCTCTCCTCCTTTGGGCTCAGGTGTCCCTAATTCCAGGTGGGAAATGCAGCAGAAGATGCACAGGAGCAGTACCGAGGTCCCCTATAGCTGATTCAAAAGCCACATTTGCTGAATGAGCTGAACCTTCACTACAATAATAACAAGGTATTTGCTATTTATCTAATGCCTGTGCTCAATCCACTTTTCCACATCAGCTCTCTATAATAAGCCTGTATGGCCTACAGTAAATAAAGCTGTGGACAGCAATGCAACTGTAAGGACCTGTAGATTTGCAGATTGTTTGAACCACAGCAACAGCTCCTTATGTTCACTACAATAACATTCAATTAGCTCTAATAAGTGTAAGTTTAACCCAATGCCTCTCTAAGGATATGCTTGCAAGGAGGTGTAGCTATTAGCTGGTAAAATACAACACCATCTGATTAGGACAAATTATTTTCAAAACATAACTGACATAAAAAGCTAGAATGAAAGATAAATTGACAGAACAACTGCTGCTAAATTCTATTTTAAGCATTGTAAATGGGATATTATACCATAATTTATTTTAATGAGTAACAATTAAGAAATGGTTTATCAAGTTGCATGTAATTTCTTTCAGTTATTAGTTTTTAGTTGTTCGTGCATAAATGTGTTTTAATATTGGCTTATCTGAGCTCTAGTAGGTGATTAAAGCCTTTCAGTATGTCAAAGTATTTTTGAGTTGTGCATTGCAGAGACAATTCTAGCACAAGTCACTTATAAGAAAGAGATCAGTAAAACTTAGAGAAATATTCCTTAAGTATTACAAGAAATTTGTAAAGCAATACGAGAAAGATGTCAGAGAAAATCCCGCTATGCTTAACGCTGAGTTTTGTTTTATCTAACTGCAGGTGCAGTTTAATGGCCTCTGTCTTGATGAAATATTTAAGTTAACCTGGCTGTGGAGTGACTTATTATACTACATGTCCTTTCACTTTATTAGGATAAAAAAAAATTATCATGGGAGGCTATGCTAAGAAGCCTAGACATTGCTTGTATTGTTAAGGAATAAGTTCACATCTCAGAGGAGCGTAAAGACTTAGAGAAACTGGCACCTCTTTAACTGAAAAGGCATTCTATTCTACTTATCTCACAGAAAGCAGCCTGTTTGGTGCTGAGAAGAATGGCTTAGAACAGCCTCTCTGCTCTCAGTCACTCTGTAGAACACAACATTTGCTGTGCCTGCTCCCACCCGAGCTGAGGGGGTCACGGGGGGAAAGGCAGCAAAAGCTGAGCCGTTCTCTGCAGCAGGCAAACACCAACCCGACCTAGAGCAGTGCACTGTAACCTCAGCAGAATGAATCTCGTGGGAATCAATGCCTATTCTCACAAAATCACCCATGGAAATGTTTTTAACCAGGATAGAATGAATTATCTCAGCACAGAGAATTTTCTTTTTAAAAATTTGCAGTATTCTGTCGGGTTATACTTATGTTCTTCAGGCATCCAGAAACTTAAGAATAATGAATAAACCTTTGAAGATTATTTTCATAGTTGAACTGTAGGTCATTAAAGTTAGATTAAATTGCTTCAATAAATGTAGATATTTCTAACCACCATGCATGTGTTACTTTTACTGTATTTTAAACATATTTCTTATTTCAGTTACATTTAGCCATCTCAAAAGAACACCTCACTGTAATGAGTAATCTTCTTTTGCAACAACTTTTCAGGCCAGTAAGTAATGCACCATGATTTACAAACCACTCTTAATTGCAGGGAGTCTGTTGCAGTTGGATAATAAATAAATGCCAATTAGGATCACATTTTAGTGTCCCATAGACCTGAATTTCAGTAGAAACCCACAGCTTTGCTGGATTAAGCTCTGCAGAGAGGCTTAGTACTTGGGTAATTTTTAACTATTAAGGAATTGATGAAAAAACAAGAAGCTATTTGATTTTACTGTTTCTAAACAAATTAAGTTTTGTCTGGGAAAGACTGCTCTGATCAGCAGGAAGGTTTCCTGCCTGCCGTTTCTCAGGATGTCAGGGATGGGGTTTTGTGAGGATTCTTTACTTGTTTTTTCATTGCAATGAAGCAAAGCCTATTTTGTGGAGATACAAGGTTGACTAAATCCTTCTTAAGGCAGCAGCACAGAGTACATAAGTAATGCAACACAAGGAGCATTACAGCCTGCAGAACAAATTTATTGAAGCCCTTATTTTCCTGTACATTTAAAACCTTTTCTTTTCCTGCTGAAGATTATATTCATCCTGAAACATTACCCTTCAAGTGTTAAAATGACAAGTGCTGATGAAGGTAAAGCTGATCAGCTGCGAGACTCCCACTGCTGAACATTATAAAGTTTCTGTTGTTCAAACAGCTCAGTTAATTACCCAAATGTGAAGGATATCAGAAGGAGACCTGCTGAGCTTTACAGCTGACTTCCAGGGAATCATCCATAATAGAGCTGGTATAAGAAAATTATGACAGACACAACGTACAGGGACCTCTGCTTACCTCCCCTGGGGATTTGTGCAGGACCTTATAATCAAACAGAGTCAGGACTTTCCTCAGAATCAAAGAGAAGCTACACTTTGCAAGGGAAGAGCAGTCCAATCAACTTTGGGGTGTTTTATCCCATAAACCCAGAGAGGATTCTAGACTCATGCATATTAATTGTCTGCTGCAAGAAAATGACTGGCATTCCTCTGGTGCCAGGGACTACTTGCTTAAATTTAGGTTCTCAAAATTATTATCATACCTTGTCCAGAGTTAAAAATGTAGTTCTTGCTGCCTCTGGGTGAGGTTTTTGAGAAGCCATAATGTCCCTTTACAACAAGGGCTCATAATGGGTCCTTATGTGACTCCAATTTTGGCTTTTTAAGCTGTTACAGTCAACATTTCATGAACCTGGGACACTTCACAGCAAAATAATTGAGGTTGAGGAAGCTTCAGTGGCTACTAAAGAGTGTGAAAGAATGAGCAGAATTGAGGTGAATTGGGTAAAACATGGAATCTGTTCAAATCAGCTGCTAGAAAAGCCAGAACTTGAACAAATCTGCACAGCACTGGCTGATACTGCAGCAGCTAAAGCTCTGTGATAACTTTATTTCATGCTCACAGTCACTTGGGCTAAAACAAAAAATACCAAACTCTTTCTTACCCTCTCAGACACCAGTGCTGCACTAACACAATTCAACTTATTAGTTGTTATTTTCTTCTATTTTCAGTAATCACTCTCCAGTGCAACTGCAAAGAATTTAATTCACCTGTGTATGCATGTCCTGGCTGGGGAAAATTGCACTTTGGACTTGTGTTCAAGCTATGGAAGAGAAAACTGAAGGCACTGAGGGAGGTTTTACTGAGGAGTGAATATCTGAAAGTTAACTGAATTAGTTTATCCAAAGGAAATAATTAATTTTTGCTGACAAACAGTGGGAAACATTAATACTATCATATCTTACACCAAAGTTCACAATTATGATAGAAGCTTTGCTGAGGGTTCTATCACCATTGCATCTAGACACTATAAATTAATCATTTCTAAACATTCCTAATTTTTAATCTCTCTTTGAAATATTAACTTTGTAATATACCTTCTAAGCAGGTGCACCTAACAGCTTCTATGAAATAATGTGCAGCATAATGAGCAATTTTGGGTGTGATAATATCAGTGAAAATTATGCCCTGCAATTATTACCACAAAGTCATAAATAGGATGGTATAATAATGGAACAGAAATGGAAACCACATTTCCATAATTAAGATAATCCACATTCTGTAGTACCACAGGTTAATTTGAAAAATGAGTTTGATCTGATAAATGGTCATAAAATTGTCATGATACTAACCAAAGCCAAAATCAGTGAAATATTTCTGATATAACTGTTCAGTTCATTCTTTCTTTCTTTCTCTTCCTTCCTATGCATTTTTGCAGACTTAGAGACTGAAAACTATAAATTTCTTTTCCACGAAAGACTTTAGCAGTAAGATTGGAAAAAAAAAAATCATTATCTTGTCTACAGAGCAGTTGTGCCTATACTACTTCCAGCACAGCTGCTTTTGGCACTCCATCTTTTACGAGAACCTTTGCTTGTGAATCCTGACCTGCACCAGTTCAAGAATCAATTTCCCAAGCACTGATGTAAACCCTGTGAAAGCCTTATGCCAAATCTAAGAATTTAGTTTTACAGTTGTATTTCCATGTAATTCCTCTTCTGCTGGCAAAAAAATGCAAGCCTGGTATGACCATGCTCCCCACAAAAACAGAGTTACCTCTACCCCACCATGGGAAACAGAAAGTCTCAGAATTAAGTCCTACACAAACAGCAGTGGTTAAATGCATCAGAAATTTGAAGTGTGTAGCAAAACTTGGTAGAAAGACTATTACAGTTCCCCAACAGAATTACATAAACATATGCTCATCTATTTTTGAGCTCAATTTAGTAAAATAGTAAAACATTAATATGGTATTGACACATCAAAGCACATGTGTGGGAGATTTACTCAATCCTTCTCTCTGACACAGTTTACCAAACCACTCAAGAAATGCAAGATGTTTTTCAGATTTTATGCTACAAGTTCCAGAAAAAGATTTTAAGAGCATTGTCCATCAGCCTTGAGAACTAAAATGTTCTGCTATTGGGAATGGCTCAGCTGTTCTGACAGTGTCTAATTGTAATTTCTGTCTCTTTAACCACCAGGTTACCACAAGGAAACAAGGCTGTTTGTTCCCTGAGCCCTATACCTGAACTGCTCCTCCTATGATTTAAAATTGCCTTCTCAAAATTTGTAAAGTTGCAAAAGCAAACGTCTTGAGGTCTGTGTGCATTAATGTCCTACCAAACACTGAACAGGAAGCTGATGTTACTGCAATGTGCAACTCCTCAGATGTCACTGTAGGCCAACGGGCCAAAGTTCCAGGCAGCCATTCTGAAACAAGCAAAGGGCTCAGAGAAGGGAAGATTTGAGTCTATGGAAGAACCAATTACACTCTACTGTCACTGGGAAACCATCTAGCTAAATAAAAACTAAATTTCTCTTAAATGCAAAGAACAGGCTTTAAATATTTGGAATACAAGGTCACAGGAGAAACCTCTCCACTCCATGTTCTCTCTAGCTCAGTGTCTTGGGAGCCCATTAGATTTAGAGGATTGGTACTTCCATTCAACACTTGAGTCAAAACCCCAAACCAAACTACAGCCACTGCCTAACCCATTCTCCGTATAAAGAAGAGAGATGTGTGTGCATGGATGTCAGGACAACTGATTTTGATAAAATTGTTCCCTAAACATAAGCTATTAACAGGAAAAATACTTATATTTTATATATATTTTATATATATTATAGAAACATATTATATATATATACTNCTTGGTATTTCTAATCAACAGCCCAGTGATACAAGTACTCATTCATTCACTGAGAACAAGAGGCCTAATTTCCTCCATAACTACTGAAATAGAGCAAAATTGTCCAATGGTTCATGGAAGTGCTTTCACTGCTGAGCTATTGGTCACATGCAGATCAGGACACTGGGAAGTATTGTCTTGGAAGGTGGAACACAGGGTGTCTCTGCCTACTAAAGCCTCTTTGTAGTTCTGAGAGAAAAAAGAACAATTTTGACTCTGCTGCCTGCAGTCTGACAGATTGCACATTCCTAAGCAGTAGCTCTTACTAAGATCAGTGAAGACCAGAGGAACAAAGCTAAAGAAAAAAAAAAAAAAAAAAAAAAAAAAACCACAGCAAATGCTGCTTTTAATCTAGACAAGCCCTGAAAAACATCAGCCTTCCCTGCCCTAGGAAATTATGATACCACTTTGTTTTAAGAGAACTCCCTCTTGTCTTTTATATGATTTGCATACCTTACTACTTTACTCTTCTCAACCTGTTGATTTCACATAACTTAAGATGAATGTTATTTCTGGGAGGATAAAATTAATCCTATTCTACCAGGAACATCTGCAAAGTCATTACCATTTTCCAGGAATGCACATTTTTTTCCCTTTTCTTCTAGAAGCATCATTCTTTATTGTAATCCCTCTCCTTCACACTGAAATGTCTCATTTAAGGAATCACTGTAAGTAAACAGTGTCTTCTGAAGCAACAGACAAGGCTTTCATGAGAAATAATTGTTTGACTGGTATATTTCCCAATAGACTACAAAAATTATTTCCAAACGACACCATCCAGGAGAATAAAAATCCAGCTATTTCTCATGAAACAAGGTCTCTTGAGGGCCAGCTCCTAGGGCTGCTTCTCTGCTATCCAGCTACTTTTTCACATTAAATTCCCAAACCCCAAATTGATTTTGATCAACTTTTTTTTTTCCCCCGACTCATTCCACATGCACTCACTCTCTATCTTTATTTATTTATATTTTAAAGTCCAATGATTTTGAGATATTGTCTTTCACATTTATAACCTCAAGGGCATTTGAAGTTCTGATGACACTGAGATCTACACTCTAGATGAATCTCAATTTTATCTTATTTATCATCCTTGACTTGTTTCTCAGCAATATGAGAAGCAAGTACAAAATAGCCTGTACTTTCACTGAGTAGCCAGCAAAATGCATCAGAATGGAGTCCTGTCCTCCAGGAAGAGGTGCCCCTTATCAAGTCCATAATTTCCAGCCAGTCAGTATTAACTAATTGAATTTCCAATGATTAATGATCTATCCTTTTTATAGGCTTTCCTTATCTTTCTTTCCTTTTTAAATCTTGCCTGGGAGGTCTATACCAATTTTCAGTGATTTTTAGGTTTTAATTTGCCTATCTTTCTTCTTCATCTAAACTGTCCCTACTCAGGTGTTCAAACTACATATGCCATTTATTTCTTTTGTCAAGAAGGCTTCTTCATCCATATTGCCTTATGTCTTTCTGTCCTGCTGTGTCTGTGCCTTTTACTATATATATTTATCAAGGCGTTTCAACCTTATATCTTTTTCTTAATACCCATTTTGTAAACGTGTCCCAAGAATAATTTGTGTACCTAATTAAAATCCTACTTACAGATCTGTTTTTATAAGAAAGCTGGAATATATACTCTGAAAATACATGCAGTCCTGAAGCATGAGGTCTTTCAACGAGTGTGACTTTCCTGGGGAGGGTTAGCCAAATATAGACATTTTGCTATTCTGCAAAAGCTGCAGATACTCACCTCAGCTGAAAAATCTGACCCTAAATTGCTTAATATTAGTCAGCTGTGTCTGAAAATCGTCATTTCAACAAGTCTGTGCTACAGCATCTATGTGTGCTTGATGGGATTAAAGATGCTTATAAATCACTTGCAAAGCTATGTCTATAATTGTTACAGAACATTGAAGACTCTTTCTGCAGGACAGCAGTGCTATTTATTGAGCCAAACACCCATGCAAATGAAAAAGTAGCTACTGCAACCAAGAGTGATCACACTGTAATCAGACACAGATTAAAGATGCCAAGCTCTGACCCTTCTGTCTGTTCACACTGTTTGGTGCTAACTCTACTCTACTGGCATGAGACAAGATTAGGTCAAAGATAAAGACTTCTCACTATCAAAACTCCATTTCATTCAGAAGGTCAGAAGATAATGGAGAACAGAAATGAAGTCTGTGCTGCTGTGCATGCAGCAAGCACCCTGGGGCAGTCAGCACTGCTCAGCCCTGTAACTTCTGCTTCAGTGCAGCATCCAGCCTACCCTCAGTGACTTCAACTTGAGTTCAAGCAGAGCAGAAACCTGAGTTTCTGAGACTACAGACTTATCCTTTACAGAATTCTTTTGAATGTCATGGAAAGGTTTAGTGTTACTTACCTAAACCACTTGCATAGCACGGCACAAGAATACCTTGATTTGTTTAGTGGAAAGCTTTGATACATTTAAATCCATCACCTTGGAAGCAAAATGTGAATTTGTGGTTATTCCCTTTACAATGTGAGAAGTGCTGGATTTACAGCCTTGACAGCTGATGTGCTGTTCACAGCCACTGACACATACAGATCAGCACTAAAAGGTTGGAGCTTTATTTTACTGTCCTGCCAAGACTCAATCCTGATTGGGAAAGAAACTGCAGGTAAGGACGCACACTTAGCTCCCACCTCCCCACAATTTCTTCCTAACTAGTGTTTTCTGTGATTCTTCTTGTAGTTTTTGTGACTTAGGTTGAAGACTCCTAGTCTATAAGCATTAAAGTGATTGAAACACAAGTTTAAGAGCTTCAGTATAAGCATTTTCTCTTTTTCTGTTTTTAATTCATTTTCTGTAGACTCTGTGAACCAAAATAAATCTTCTGATGCTGGCTAGTTATAACATCATTCGTGGTCCTGCTTTTACCAGGTAATATGATGTTGATGGAGAAAAACACCTGTTAATTTTGCACACCATCAAATTATTTTATATTCAAACTGACAACTAAAATTTAAGAAATGCTTAGTTTTACAGTTGTAGTTCCATGTAATTCCTCTTCTGCTGGCAAAAAAATGCAAGCCTGGTATGACCATGCTCCCCACAAAAACAGAGTTACCTCTACCCCACCATGAGAAACAGAAAGTCTCAGAATTAAGTCCTACACAAACAGCAGTGGTTAAATGCATCAGAAATTTGAAGTATGCAGCAAATCAGGCCTCAAAGTTGAAACTTACTTTCTTTTTAAGTGATTGCTTTAGTTGCAGATAATATTCAAAGGGAAGATGCCTTCAGTGTTTGCTACTTTATATGCTGTGCAATAGACACTGGAGAGCTAAACACATCCATGGAGAAAGGAGTCATCTCAATGATCATTTTGTGCTGTGTGGTTATTGCTAAATCCCTTGGGATGCCTCACCTTAGAGCTTTTACTGGAGGTTTTTCCCTTCTTCCTTCTGTTGATGTAGTAAGGCACCCAAAGCACAGTCACATTCCTCCTTTGCCAGCCATGGACACATTTTCAATTTCAATTACTTTTGATTGCTATATAAAACTTCAACTCTGACTTGACTTTTAGGAGCAGTTGCAAAGGAGTATAGAATAATAATCAGGAACCCCTTGAGCATAAACACAGACTTATTTGGGCACATGAGCTCCCTCCACTACAGAACACTTGTTGCCAGGTTGGATTATTTGTACTGATACGTATGTGAGGTTGGTTTAGTAACAGCAGAAGTTCTAATAATCCTTCTGCTCTACAGTAAAACAACAACAAAAAAAAAAATTGAATAGACTAGATATAGACCAAAATTTCAAAATTTATTCAGTTCTTTTAGCAGAAAATAATCTATTATATGTGAAAAATGACTCTCAAATATTACCCGTGTAAGTACTCACTGAAGTACCCAGACCAACAGCCCTTTTTTTCCCATGTTCAGCTGTGGTTTTTTCCCCTTAAACACATCAGAAAAATAAAACTAATGCAAAACTATTTGTTACTAAATGGGTTATGTTTGCAGACATCAATCCATGCAGTTCTGGAGGTCTGGCAACAAGTTAATGAGGTTTGAGTATTCAGCAACTGAGATAAAACTGACCCAGAGAAACAACAGGGCTGTCAGGCTGTCATTTCTAGCTGGCAGCATAATAAAACCTACAAAACAGGGCAGTTAAGAATAAATGCACAATAATAATCTGGCTGGAAATAACACTTTAACAATCATTCTCCTTATTTAGGGATAACCCTTCTTAACTCAGTAAATTGTTTGTGTATTTATTTATTTGACAGATATGCAGCAAAAGCAGTAACCACATGGAATAAATGTGTGCTTATTTAGCAGGGGTTTTTTTGTGAGGCACAGACAGTATTTAATTTTAAAGGCAATTCTCCAGGAGAATAATTAAATCCAATTAACTCAAGTATTACTGCAAAAAATACCTCTTACAGAGTTGAGCAGCATTTAAATATATACTGTTTGAATTCTGATGTCAGTGGTCCCAATTGGAAGATGACAAAAACCAAAAGTATATTATTGCTGAATTTTAAATACACCGTTTGGATATACTCAGGACACACAAAAAGTGTGGATGTTCATTATAAATCCCTCCATCAGAAATTAATTTCTCTGCCACAATCTGAGTTAAGGAGAAGTAATGAACTTCCATTTCTCCTCTGCCCAAAGGGAAAACTTGCCTCTATTTCCTCAGGTGTGCTCAGGCACTCACTAAACCTCCCAATGGCGTCAGCTCGTGTACCCTGTAGGGTTTCTGCTGCATCCAGCACCCACACTGGCACAGACATCTGGAAAAACAGGAAAATAGATGGAAGCTGTTACAGCATTAACCAAATAGTTTCTTGCTCTAAACAGGTATTACTGATTCCAGTTGCTCACCATGGACTGTGAGTAACTCACATCCCTGGCCCCCCTGCCAATGGGCCTGACACTGGATCACAAATGCACTGATAGAGGGAAATTTGCAGGAACTACTTGGATAGCAATTGTGTCAGATACCAAAAATAAAAATAATTGCAATATGGAGCCTAGGACATTCACCTGGTAGGTGGAACATGATGGGTAAAAGCTCCTGAAAAAAGAACTCATAGGAGAATATCTTAACCTATGGGAGATTGAGGGAAATGAAGAAAAATTACCATTTTCATTCTATGGCAGTTTTTTGAATGTAGTGCTTCATTTGTCTGGCTTTTATTGCAATCACTGAAACCCTTCTGTGTTTTAGAAATAAAGTTCCAGCACTGCATTCTCATTTCAGCACTTTTGAAAGTGCATTTTTGAGGAACAAGTAAAGTAAAAGGAAAATATATTTCACCTCTAATTTCTGAGAGATGTGATTGCCTTGTATCTCTCCTTAGACTGGTCAGCACCTAAAAAGAACTTGCAAAGTTATGTAATTTCATGTGCATTGAAAAAAGTTAGAAAATGTATTACTTCTAGTATTTAAAAAAGAACTGAAGCTGAAAAAAATATCCTGAAATATTGTGGAAATGGCCTCCTTCTCCTAAGATTAGTAAAACCAAGCAAGCAAAGATACCTTCCACTTTTTTCAACTTGAAAAGGATTTACATAATAAGACAGCATAAAACTGATATGTGTTCCCTTTTATTTCTGTCTTAGAAGTTTGTTGTTTATCAATTGTTTCTCAACTGAAAAATTAATTTTAACCTCTCTGAAGCTATATCTACACTGTAAGTGTTTAGAAATATAGAGAACTCCTTAATTCTATGCCAGAACATGTGAGAGATGCTCCTATACAAATGTTAGGAATGTAAGAGTTTTAATTTGTTTTTCCTTGTTATTACCACCTCTTTTTCCTATCTCTCTGTGATTGTTTTCCTCTGTCATCTATTAACTTAATTTTTTTCAAGTTTTATTTCATCCTTTTTATGCTATATTTTGTGTTAAATTCTCCCCTTAAATAAAATTAGAATTAAATTTTAGCTCAAGGTCAGGAAACAGTAAATTTTCATGTCTGGAACTAGGTGTTGTAAACCTGTGCATCACTCTCATAAATATGGCTTGTCTAAGAGAACAGGAAATGTTCCAGTATGTATTTTTTTTTTTTCTTTCTGTTGAACAATGTTGGTAATCCAACATGAAAGATTGTGTCATTTAGGATTTCCATAGCAGCAGATGATACCATTTCATGGAAGAATACAGATACTTTTAAACTCTATAACTATTTTCTCCTCATTGTCCCAAATATGTTAACACCGAGTCAGTGATCTTCAGGTGGCATCATAGAAAGAGTAAAAAAAAATTCAGAATTGTTCTTCTGCTATAACCTTAATAGAAAAAGGAGAAGTGATTTGCCTTTAAAGGTCTTTTACACTGTTTTGAAAAAATCGTTCTTGGAACACTGTAATAATTCTATTTTTAAAATATTTTACTGTTGGAAAGGTAAAGGAAAAAAGTAATTGCATTGACCTGAGTGCTAGAAATTTGCATGAGTTCTGAATGACAGCCTGAAAAATCCCAATCAATAAGAAAAAAAGGGAACTTTAAAGACCATTTAATTGAAGTAGAGTAAGTGGAAACTTAAATAATGTCAAAGGAAAAGTTACCATTTTCAGCTTAGTACACATGATAAGACTTTGAGAGTTGTAAGTACCTAATACCATCTCAGGAATTTAGTAGTTGGTAAAGATTAAAGCTTGCTGTCTCCACAGGGTGTTGAGCTCTTGATTCATGTGTTTTATAACATCAAGTCTGGATTATTGTAATACCCTGTTTGTAGGCCTCTTTGATACAGAGGCTTGTCGTTCATGAGCTTCACCATGCACAGCTTATAACAGCTCTGATCCTCAGTGGAACTGAACTGTATCAGCATCCTACCAGACTTGATTGCCTTTTTGTCACATTTTAAATGATTCTTAACATGTGCCTGTTACCCACTTTTTTTTCACCTATTTTTTTTTTAGACTAACCTAATGATTTTTCATTTTCTCTGCTTGCTGCACATTGCAGTGACAACTGTACTATTGGCTACAGAGTCTGAGAGCAGCTGTGCCCCCAACATAACAAGAAATACAGTGGGAGAAGGTGCTCAGACTAGGACAGAAATCCGAAATTCTGTAGAATAGATTTTTTAATGCATGTTTTTCGTTGTTCTCCTGTTTCATGTTTCAGAGTGAGTTTGGCTGTGGCGAAGCAACACTGAAAACTTGAGAAGTACAGGACAATTCAGTCTTTTTTAAGCATATTTCCCACATTTGAAACATGGCATTGGAGAATAGTAGATAAGATTTTGTGAATCTACACAAATTAGCTATTCCAGTTATATGTTCTTATGAATCAAGGCAAAAATATGAGCAATTTCTGAGAAGCCATGGAAATTGGAAATGGTAGTAAGTGATTGGAGAAAAAATAGTACCAGTTTATAATAGTGATAGCTTAAAGATAAAAGAAAAAGGTGTCATGAATGGTGGACCACCACAGAGGATAATCTTTTAAATTTTCATTCACTGTATCTATTAGCATAAAGAAATATTTAAAGTAGAAAAAATAATAACCAAATATTTAGGCTTAATTTCAAGAGAATTCAGTGCTCTAAAGATAACTGTAGATTTCATTGCAATCATCAGGATAAGTAAATAAAGGCAACTTGAATATGCAGGAAGTAGCAATACAAAACCTACTCCAACTCCAGCTCTGAAAAGAAATGTGCATAACCAGAAATGCCTACAAGAACTGAGTGAAATACTACATTAAAATTTTAGTATTTTTGACAATTTATTACAGTATTCCAGTGGATTGAAAGATTTAAAAATCAAAACCTAGGACACTATTGTGTAAGGGATCTTATTTCTCTTCTAGGTAGGCAAGATAAATACATAAGTAACAAAGAAAAACTGCTATGTCACAGAATGCAATGTCAATTATCTGTAAGGATCTGAATGTATAAACAACAATTGCACATAAATTATTCAGGTTGGTCTGCAGGAATTTAGTTACATTTTTGCAGAAAGTGGAGGGAAAAGAGTTACTCTAAGTATTGCAAAAGTCTTACAAAATGACAACAGTTCTGCCTGATGCAACGGGCAAAACACTGGAAGCTGCAATGTCTCATACTATCTTATAATTATTGTAAAGGTCCATTGGATGAATGGATAATCCCATCTGGCTAAATAGAAATAAAGACAAATATTTCTTATCCTGATTTCCACCACCATTATAGTGAAGCATGATATCAGCCCAACCAATTACAGGTGCAGGGATATGGCCCAATATTTTGATAATAATCTCAAAGCCTTCTCTAGTATGAGTGCTTAGCTTCTTTTTTGTCTTATATAATTTTACATTTTGTGTGCTTTTATCATGATTTCCTAGTTACATGGATAATAATAAAGCACACGAATAATAAAGCACATTCACAATTTAAAAAAAAAAAAATAATGCTGTGTGGGAATTCAGTCATGGGTTCTTTCTTTCTAGATTAATTTCTCCTGTAAATTACTACTCCAGTATAATAATCTCAGATTTACATTAAGTTTGCTGAATTTTCAGATCACTAAATACAGTAGTGTAGACAAGAATCTTCTCCATTCCAATTTTATTGGACAATGTCTTTTCTCTACTTATTTCTCATTTTTATGAAAACAGATTTTTTCAGAAGGGGGCGGGGGGGTATTTGTTTTTGTTGTTGTTTTTGGTTGTTTGGTTGGTTGTTTTTTTCTAGCTTGGGGTTTTGGGNAAGGCTGCCAAAGCACAAGTCAGGCAAAGCAATACTGCACTTACCCAAAAGCAGGGGTCGAGGAGCAGCCACCGGGAAAGGACAGTGGACTTGGACAAACACCTTCCCCTTAAGAAAAATGAGAATTCTATTAAAGAAAAAAAAAAAAAGATTTAAACTAGGCAT
>VZTR01011732.1:102131-128893 GCA_013400775.1 Chaetops frenatus
GGTGTTTTTGCTTTTGCAGAATTCAGATTAACTTTTCCTCCATAATGCAAAAAGAACAGAGGCAGATGCGGTTCAAGGTAGTGTTCCCTTTGGGAAGGGCAGAAATGTAAAACTGGATCACTGGCATTTGATCCTGTAATCAGTGAAATGCTCCCAGACTGTCTTCCTAAAACTTTTTTACATCTTAAATGTCATGATGAAAAACAGAGAATGCAAAGACCGTAATAATATTACAGAGAGCACTGAAACTGATTAACACCAGTCATAATAATATTAAGAAGAGAAAAAATTGAATTTAAGCACATGGATTAAAAAAATGCTTAAGCCTATTGACTTAAATTACAAAATTCAAAAAATTTACCAGCCACTTATAATAAAGATAAATCAGACTATAAGTTACTCGTCTTTAAAGTGGGTAGAGTTTTACTCTCATTCAGAACTTCTCTTAGATACGATCATTGTTCACTGAGGTCGGGCTTAGAAATCAAACAGTGTGGTGTGATAAGGTAGTAAACATTTTAATGTTAAAGAATAAATTTCAAAACTTCTAATTTTATTTCAATTCAGATATAAATAATTTTTTAAATTTTATTTTAATTTAGAGAACCTTCTGGTGGAGACCTTTGGTTTGGTTTAGTATTCACTCTATAAAAAAACCAAATATTTTCACTCTTACACACAATTACTATTGACAAAGAAAGAATTCAAACTGTGATGCATTAAGGACATTTTTTCTCTTGCATTTTGTTTCCAGAAATCACACCTGAAGCACACCATCAAAATTATGTGATATCGATGCTACTCAAGGAACAGATAACAAAACACCCTAATGTCAAAAGTAATTTCATTTTTCCACCAAGAAGAATGAGGCCATCTCTAAACATATTAAAATATTATTCACTTTGACAATAAAACTAGTTCTGAGACATGAACTATTGCTATATTAGAGAAGGGAAGCAATCAGTATTTTTCATCTGCTAAGAATCTCTATAATACAAAAAATCCATCACTGTCTAATGGAATCATTAACTACCTGGAAGGCAAATGTCTTTTCTTATTTCCAGTGTGAAATCTAGTTTGAAACAAGCACTTACAGTTAACTCACTTCTCTAACATCCAGAAAAGTTTGACCAGTAATGAATGAATATTATCCATATCTTTTTTTTTGAAATTACTTAAATTTTTCATTACTATTCCATGGTGCTTTGTTGTACCATTAAAGAGTCCTAAAGGGATATATATATATGGGGCTGCACTAATACTCAACACTGCTACAAATGATAATATTTCCAAAGATTTTAACCAAAAGCAGTTAGTTTTTCTAAGTTGTTAACTGTTATTACTCAGTCGCTGTAATATTTTTTTCTGCTAATCTATAAAACTTCTTGCAGTGCGTTACAGTAATGGCAAGGTTTGTGCTATATATGCTAGCTATATATGCTAGCTGCATTCTACAGAGGCATTCTTAAATGTGCTTAATGTCAGTTTTTAAATCAGGGAATATGGCCGTTAAGAATCCAGTTTCATGCATTTCATTATGAAAAGCTTATTTTAACTGCACGGTAATCATACCTTGTGGATTTAATGAAACACATGCTAGAAAAAGAGAAATGCACAGGAATGTGGAGTAAACCTTTAAAATTAATTTCACATATACAAATCAAGGGCTGAGACCTTCAACTGGGACAGGCCAAGGCTTTCCCTGGCAATGTATAAAGTGCTGCTGCTCTCTATGAGCTCTGCTAGTTCAGGGGTCATGACAGAGACCATTCCAGTTTCATGTTCCATGTGGTGTGCCTAATCCCTCTAAATTTCTCAACCAAGGAGCTGCATCATTGTGATGGAGTTTCTCTTTGCTTGAGAATTGCCTCTGAAGTGGGGACAGGTATTTTTTTACTTACTTAAGACTCAGTCAGCGCAGCCATTCCGTACTGTTCGCTTCCTTCTCCATGCCACATTGGGGTTCACCCATCCTTTGCTTCCCAGGACCCACTGCTGTGTCACAGTCCTGGTGGAGTCAAGCTGCTAAAGGCACCAGCAAGCCTCCATGAGCATTTTGGATTGCAGTACCTGTAGCAACAGGGCACGAAAGAAGGACAGGGTTTCACCACTCTTAGGAGAACAGCCAAGGCCCCCCCAAAAAGTGACCCGTTTATTCTGGATACACAATTTCATAGGGCTTGCAAAGTGAGAGAGGATTGGAAGATGAAATCCCACCTCTCAACCAGACTGGTGAAGTGACCAGTCCATCAGTTTCTCTTCTCTGAGAAGGAATGTAAACAAAGCTGGTGTTTTTAGCACAGTGTGTGAGAAAATCTGACTTGAGAATATCAACTTTTCAGAAGGCTTTCAAACACAGGGCAACATTGGATCACACTGTTTTCCCACGGAGTGAAATGTGACTAAAGCCCTTAGACCTCTCCCACTGCAGTTCTCTGGACCTGCATAGGATGGGGGGAAGTACTGTCCTAATTAAAATCACAGGATTTGTTGCTGTTTAAATCTACTGTCAGTTTTACCACCAAAGCTAATAACTAAAGCCAGCATGACTATCTGAGTCATAATTGTGGGCACGTGATTAACAGGGTTTGCAACATGAAACATACTGGCATAAGGTGACAGTTGGCTTTACTCTGATGCTGGAGATATAACACAGAAACCATAGCACAGCTCCATCTTCAGATTTGTCCACCAGAGAAAGATCTCTTCGCTCCAGGTCCCTTAGTTGTATATTTTATCTTCATGGCAACTTCCCACCATTACTACATCAGCCAATTCATTGCCATTAGAAATGTATTTCATGATACTTAAAGAGCTCTCTGAACATCACAAGTGCATTTTAGCAGTGCTATTAAATCACAGTCTTGAAACAGCTTTCTTTTGCTGCCAACCCAAGCTGTTTTTGAGAGGACATTAGTAAACGTGCTTCAACAACTTACTAAAAGCTGCTGAGCTATCTAGACAGCTTTTTCTTCAGTTAGACTTTAAAAGGCTCTGTAAAATCATATTTTAAAACATATATTTAAATAAACCATTTTTATGGTGCATTGAATCGTAGTTTTCTGTAATTTTAAATTGCTATGTTCTTTGTTTGATGCCTATCTTTTTGTAAATGTGCTCTGCTTAGTGGGACTCTACAAAATGCTAAATTAATGATCAGTTTTCTCATTTAAGACCAGTAGCTAACATCCCTTTTCTGTGTGAAAATACAAATACAAAAGGAAAGCATTCAGATCAAACTCTAAGTTTCTATGGCAATATCATGAAGCATGGTAGCAAATATTATTTTAAAGCATTCTTCCATTTCCTATTCAAATGGTTAGTACAAAGTATTTTTTGGTATATTTAGTCAATGGCAGACCAAGGTCTTTGTTCCTCTCCTGCCAGGCATACTATAGACAAGGAGGGGTCATACTGCTAAACAATATTGCCGTGGGGGACTGGATTAAAATAATCAATATGACTTTAACATGTTTTTCATTTTGAAGAGAATGGTAAAATTCCAATTCTTTGATTGTCTCCTGCTAGTATTGGACGATGTTTTAATTATTATTTCCCATAGCAACTAACAGTAGTAACACAGGGATTACTACACTAAATCAGATATGGAGTTCATCTTGTCTGATGAACCTTCTTCAAACTGCCTGATCATACCACGCTCTACCAAGATGGACAAGAACACTTCATATCAGTAGAAAGAGTTAGAGAGTCTCTGACTTTAATGCTACATGGTTCTAGTGAAAAGGCCATGTACAGTTTCAATGCTGGAACCATGCTGGGTAACCCACTGTGAGGCTGTCAGAGTACTGAAACTCCTAGTTAGAGTTATAGACCCCAGAGATTTTAATTCCCAGACAGAGTCTAGTGTTTCAATCACATAACTCCTCTGGAACTGTAACTTAAACAGCAAACATTAGAGTGAAGGTCTTACTCATAAAATCAATTTTGTTTCCATTAAATGTTATACCTTATATCTCAGGACAGGCTCAGACTGTCCTTGACCTCTGAAATTCATCAATTTGTTGTTTTATTGGTGTGTTCCATGACAAATGTGGCACTGAACTTTTGCACTAGTTCTCTTCAATGGAATGCATCAGCCACAGTCCCAAGTATGCCAAATCAGCACAGTTTCATCTGTGGAAAAAAATCACCTGGTGAGTATTTCCTAAGGCAGGATCTATCCCTTCTCATTGTGCCACTGTCTAGAAAGCCAGTATATTATACCTGGGTGGTGACAGTATTGCCTAACCCAGCATTATCTGACTTCACTGCCAGCACTGCTGCACAATTCAGAGCCTAAGTGGCCATCTGCTGTTAACTCTGGCAAAGAAAGGGGCTCCCATTTATAGGGGCAAACAGGCATTTATTCTCACACTAAAATATGCATGAGTAATATATTCAACCATGTACACAGGTAGAAAGAGATTAAGAAAGCAGCAAGGAGTGGAACTTAAATTAAATTAAGATATTGATGTAGCATCACCTTGATTAACAGGTGCTCATTATATATTAGCATCTTAATTGCTAAGTATAAAAGCAAATTTTTCAAAGCAGTTTTCATGAGTCCAGAGCAAGACTGGGAAAACTTGCTGTTCAGAAACCAGGGGAAAATTATTCTTGTCAAAATAAGACAATAAAAAATAAAAATTCCCAAATCAGGTTTATTTTTTAAAAATATTCTGTTGTGCATGGCTGTTCTTATATTACCAATTCATTCTCCTCTCTTCTAAATTTTGAATTTGAGGTGCTACTAAAGGTGTCACTAAGAAGGAGCCTGAATAAAAAGCTTGCTGAACAAGAAGCATGCTCACTCAGTTACATATCCTCCTGCTTTCTACATATGCCTCTAAAGTTTAATTTTTTTCTTAGTCATTGGTGATTTGGGAATATCTGAATTGGAAATTCAAAAAGCTGCCATAGTTTGAAAGTATTTTGCATATAACTGGGCTTCTTTCCAAAGGAAACAGTCAAGGATGATTCCCTGAAATTAGTTGTGTCAGGGAGAAAACACCACAAAATTACAATCAAATCATTTCTGCCAAGGGAAAAAAAAAAAAAAAAAAAGAAAGAAAAAAAAAAGAGAGAGAGGAAAAAGGAAACATGCATATCCTGGCATTTTTGATACACTTCACATTGCAAAGAAATGTAATCTATCCAAATGTATATAAGCACACAGGTATTTATTTACACACAACAGTGGCAGTTTGATGTAGACTCACTCGTGTGAGTTGGGAGATCAGAGTTAATGTTCTTACCTTGAGTGAAGCTGGAAAAAGCCAGTGTTTCACCCTGAGTGAGCATGTGCCCCTGAACCACAAGTGGAGCAGTAGCAGCACCTCTGTCTCAAGACTTCCCATGGCTAGCCCAAGATTTCCAGATTTCCTCTGTATAGCTAAAAATGGCTGCAATAGAAATACAATGATCTTTTCAGGTTTTGTGAGCCTTTTTTCCTCTTCTTACTTTCTAGGGAGACACTATCAAATCTACTTTGCACCCAGTTTCAGCCTTTGAAAGGTAAATTTGGAGCTTCCAGCATGTCTGGAAGAGAGCAAAAATTATTTAATAATGCTCTATGTGATCTATGAGTAAGGTCGCTAATATCTATCAGACAAAATGATAAGGTGCCTCTTGTTTTCAAGTTATTCTTCTGTAACTGATGCTGTCTAAGAATAACATCCCAGGCTGCAGAGAGTGGCCCTGTAACTTTTATTCATACAAAGCTTGACTGTACAAATTACTGAGGACTCAAGGCTTCAAAAAAGCTTAGATGCTGAATTTACATCATATGGCTAGCATTCATGCAATCACTGAATATCCTGAGTTGGAAGGGGCCCACAGGGATCATCAAATTCCAACCTCTGGCCCTGCACAGAACAGCCCCAAGAACCACACCATGTGCCTGAGGGCGTTGTCTGAATGCTTCTTNTTGAGCTCCGGCAGGTAAGAATAACTTATTTAAGTTCTCCTACAGACAAATACTTGTTTGTGTGCTCTCTGATCTCATGTCAAAGATACAGAAACACTTAGAGCTAAAAAAAAAACAAGTAATGCCTTTGAGTTAAAGCAATTTAATTGAATAATCTTTGTTGGACTGAAATATTTGATTTGCAAAAAACCAGTGCAATTGCTTTCACTTAACTATGCAATGCACCTGTAAAAAGTCCTGAAAGACTTACAGAAACGCAATTAGGGAAAAGAAAAAAAAAAAAAAAAAAAAAAAAAAAAAAAAAAAAAAAAAAAAAAAACCNAAAAGAGATACCCAGGTAAAATTTGACAACATTTCAGACTGTGAAATGATTACGTGAAGGGACAAAGGTTCCAAAATTATGAGACAATCTGTTATTTTCTGTAAGAATACTTGCAGTGTTCTGTTGGTCCACATTAGTGTCTTATGATGTCCTTAAAAAAACTGGAGTCAGCTGTTCATCACAGCTTTGTTATCTATCTAATCCTTTAGGTTTCTTAGTAAAAAAAGTGATTTGCAAGTTTCCTGTAAAATTTAAGGGATGAAACTTGACAGTGTTTAAATATCTGTTGCTTTACTCATGTAGGTCTGCCACAGGGAAAGACAGTCTGTAAAAAATGCAAAGCATTAAAGTGTTTCATTCTACAGTATTTTTTCCCTAGTCTCCTATTTACATTTTCTAAATTGTTTCTGCTTTGATTTGAAAGATCTGGGGGAGCCCTGTCAACTACTGGCTCTGTCAGACAAGTCACAGGCTTTAACAATCCACTACAGCAAGTTCCATTTTCTCATTCTCTTCAGAAAAATTACTATACACACTTTCACTAGCATAGTTCTTTCTTTTATTGAAAGCTGACATTCTATTCAAACCACTACACTGCATGAAAGGAGGTATAATCATCAGTTCTGAAGAAATATGATTTTTTTTCCATTTATACATATACATACATAAACACACAGATGGAACTAAGAATATGAAGCTAGCTTTCCTTAAATATTCAGTGTATACTATGACTGGAGGCATTACAAGATAGAAAGACATCAGGCTAAGATGAAAATGAGAACATTCCTTTATAGAGATTTTAAGAAGCTTATTGTAAAGAAGCTGAATTTGTGTTTTAAGTTGTACCTGAAGTATACTTAGCTCCTGTGGTTTTCCCATAAACATAGCTGTAAAATTTGAACAAAGGAGGTTGATTTGTCTTTTTCTAGAATGCACCACAAGAGAGAGTTATATATAGTTTGGGTAGATTTAGCCTATATTGTATTGAGCACGATGCTATTTAGTACTGTTATATAATAAATAGAACTTCAGAAATCACACTGGCTTAAGTGACAGTTCAAATTAAAAAGAATAGATTAGCTCTTCTCCTAGGATGTGACCATGAACTACTTTTAATGGGCCTCACAAATACAGAAGATCAGCTCTCATGAGGAAAAGCTGAAACATTCCACCAGCCAAGCAATTTAAATTCTAGCCATTTGCCAGAAGGCATAAAGGTCAGATCTGTACCAGGATCTCCAGACACACAGACACCTTGTCTCCATCTCTGAAGGTAAAAAATTATTAAAGGGAGGTGGTACATGAGACTCAGAAATTAGATCCAGGCACTCCTGCCAGGAACAGCATCAGATGAAACCTCACCCATGGGATGAAAAATCCTCCCAAACTCAGGTTCTAAAAGATTCTGTGGATTAAAGGAGAATACTCAACATCAGTCCCAAAGCGTGACTATCCTTATTAAGGGGTTTTTATTCTTACATACTGACTGTGTGAAGTTATTCTCACATGGATATTTTGGGATAACACTAATGGAAGTATGAGTAATAGCAAGTCAATAGTCAGGGAGTAAAGATGCTGAAATTCATCAGAAAAAGTGACTCTCACTGTGGATGCTTGGATAATTTGGATTCCAGTGTCTTTTCCTTTAAAAAAATCCACAATGCTAACTCACTTTGATTAATGGAAACGAAATGAAAGCTACACAGTTAATTTGTTTTATTTTAGCCTCCCTCCAAAGCTTTGTTTCCCCAATCTGTTCAGTTCACACTATTGGTTGGAGCTGATCTCCCTCATAAATGAACCTCTTTGGAGATAAAATTCTATTTATAGATAGAAAACAAATCAAGCAGAAAGACAGAGCAGTCTCTGTGAATGCTGAGCTGAGCCAGTTTTCTTACCTAGGAAAGAAATAATAACTCTTATAAATTCTTTTTTAAAGTGCCTAGAGTTCATAATTGCTAAATTAGGAGGGGTGTGGCCACTAACCCTGGCACAGATTTAGCTTGGTAATGACTGGGAAATCAGCAGGGGCAGAGCACTAAGTGGGGAGAATGATGTAGCACATAACAAGTTCTGTTGAACAGCAAAACCATTTGAATAAACAGAATAAAAATCAGGATTCTGTTTCTCATTCAGATCCTGCTAGATTCAACCATGTACTTGAAATACATTAGTTTTACTCTCAATCCCATGGCAGATCCTTTCAGCCCCAAATTATTCCAAATCAATGTAATATTTGTAAAAAGATGGAAAGATGGTTAGAGTATTTTTTCCTTTATTCTTTTCTTTTAGTTCTCTTTTAGCATAAGTTTTAGCAGCAATTGATTCCTTGCCCAGTTAAGTCAACTCTAGCTACATCAAAATCTCTTCATGAATATTCACAGAGCTTAATAGAAAAGCTGCCCAAAAATCAGATTTGAATGAAAAACTAGGACATCTGTCACACAGACAGGTAACCCTGAAGAACTGTTTTGTTGGAAGAAACTGAAAGAGAAAAGTTAGTTGCAAAAAAGAGACTTGCCTGGATTTTTATTCTAAGCAGCAGGCAAAATGAGTCAAAATAGCTCTCAAAAATGATATATATATATTGTTGTATTTTCCAATGTCAATACCCTCATTCTTTCAGGAAAAAAAATCCATGATGTGTACTGCTGATCAAGAAAAGGATGTATCCTTTGCAAAATATGCTGAGTTTTCAAACCATTTTAGAGAGCATATGGGATGTTTAACAAATTTTGGTGAGAATTCTTACCTCTTTGCATGAAGTCTTGCTGTTTAGTCAAGCCTTTCTCTATATGAAAAGGCAGTGGAAGAGGATTTCCAAAGAACTAGGGCAGCCTGCAGATCATTCTGCTGTCCTGTGTCCACTGTATAACTCCAGGTAGCTCTCTTAGTGCAAACTGTGCTCACTCAAAGGATTCAGATACCATTTCTTCTTTGATTTTTCCTCCATTGCCATCCAGCAGCACCTGGAAATCAAGAGAGAAATTGATGTTTACAGAAACAAGCAAGTATATCTTCTCCTACACCCATGAAAACCCATCCAAACTCAAGCACTGAAGAAGCCAGTGGGATGTCCATGACTTGCATGCTCTCTGCAAGACTTTGCAGAATTTTACAGATTATTGCACACAGGCCCATCAGGGCATTCAAGGATTTCTCCTGAACTGCAAATTCTGCACTAGGACCATAGCCCACCATTTTGCTTACATGGAAAATACCAGGATTTTCCAAACAGGAAGGAATCTGACTTTTCTTCTTGTTGATGTGTCCACGGTACCAAACTACTGAGTTGCTCAGTTCCTTCCTTGTCACTGCACAGCCCAGTGGGAGCAGGCTTTGTAAAGACATGGACATTTCATAAGCCAAATGAGAAAGCTGGGGTTCAACTGGCTACTCCAATTTTGGGTTTGTTCAACTTTAGAATATTTGTGGGTCTACAGTACTTATGGCTTATCAAAGTAATTAACGTGACTTTAAAATTGGTTAAGATCATTTAGAATTAGAGAAATTATAATTATTTTCAAAAAGTCAGACTTTTGAACACTTGATCATACTTTGGACAGAAAATATTTTGTACTTCTAAACTTATACTTTCCACTTAACATCTGTTAAAAAGAAAACAAAACAAGATCAAAGAAAATATTTGAGTTGTTCCTTCTCAGTCTCTGTTAGTAAATATCTTTGTGAACCTGAGCTATCATGTCTGGGTCTTACCCAGTGGAACTTATAACTTGTTTGATCTGTAACTATTTGGTTTTGTGCCCCCTGCACCAAGTCTCTCTGGATATATCTGACCTTAAAAGAATTGCTATTGACTCAGACATCATTAATTCAGCTGTCTACTTTAGTAGTAGTTTTACTCAAGTTAAAGTTAAACCATCCTTTACCTAATCTAGTTTTCTGGAATCCACTCAGTCTAATTGAGTAATCCATTTAGTAAGAGACCTTCCACTAAGTTTTTCTTAATACAGAAAGAATATATCAAACATTAAAATCCTTATGTGTTATACAAATTTATGCCTACTGCGTAAAAACACTAAGACTTTTCTTTTTCCTACTTGGCTTCATTGTGAAGGCTCAAAGCAATCAGATTTGACATTTTCAAGTAGGTATTTATCAGTCATTTAATGGCAAAACTCTGAATAGGATGTATATGAGAAGATACACTCTGTCTTGTTCATAGGTCTCACAAAAATCTGCTTCAGCTCCTCCTGAAGAGACACTGGGAGTGATTTGCTAGGGAATCAAGGGCATTTTCTTCTCCCCCTATTTTAGAGCTAGCTAGTATAAAATAAACCACTAAGTCATCTTGCACTGTAGTAATTAACATGGGTTGAACTTGCAACTCTCCCAATTCAGCCTGAATGTGTACAATGATGAACTACAAAGAAAAGTGTCCTTAAAGACTCATTTACAAATTCTGTAAAGGGTATAGGGACGAGTGGGACTTTTCTTATGTCTGTAAGGTGTCCTGATTATGCTTGAAATAGTCTGTGCATATTTACCCTGTAGACAACCATCAGGTACCACATAATGGTCCCATCCAAACAACAGCCTGGGCAACATTTCTCCTGCCAGTCATATTCATTATCTGTGTCACCCATTTTTGAAAAGCATGGACAATTGCTAAGCTTTTCCAATTAAAGGCTCCATGTTAAATACTTCTTAATAATTTTTTAGAAGTTATTTCCATTACTGTTTCAGTTAGGAGGTGAACAGCTATTATGTCACAGAACTCATTAAGCACAATATATTTAAAGTTTTTCTGACCTTAATGCCACGTTTCTAAAACAAAGATTATAGTTCATACTTATTGTCCTATTCTAACAGGAATTCTGGGGAGGAGACAGGGGGAAAAGTCTTTATAAATGTCCATTTCAGATTGTCTTCTTAGAAGGATGTCCAGCTGAAAAAGTTAACAAGCTCTTTAGCAATATTTAACAGATGGATATCTGGACCAAAATAAAGTGAAGGTATTATTCAAGATGTTTACTGAAATAATATATCCAAATCTATTTTCCACATGATTGAAACCATGTTGTGAAATTTGAGAAAGTAGCAAACTGCAAGGATGATTTAAAAACTGGAAAATCTTCCTTACAGAAAGAGATTTAATAGGTTCAATCTATTTAGCTCATCAAAGTCAAGTTTAAGGAATCTATAAGAACAGACAGAGGGAGAGTGTATCTTGCACCAGGGGATTTTTCCACATAGCAGGCTAAGATACAGCTATATCCTTGACAGAGTTAAAGCTCACAAAATGGAAATTAGAAATAAGGTCTGTTTTAAACAGTAAGAAATATTAACCAGTGAGAAAACTTAACTAGGGATATTCTGGATTCCCTCATATTTGAAATGTTTAAAATAAACCTAGATATTCCCTTTTATTTCTTAAAAGACAAGATGTGCAGGCTTGATGTTGAGGCAAAAGATTTTGAGCCAATCCTTGTAGTGTCTTGCACACAGTTCCAAGTTTGTGTTTTTCCCTTTCTGGACGGGCCAGTAACAAAACTTGTGTACAAGTTGTTCAGCACAGGCCAAGAAAGCTCTGGCTCAGCTGAAAAATCCCACTATAAATGCCCCCGTGGGGTCAACCAAGGGGTTGACTTCTTTTCTGGTCAATAATAACAACTAAAAAGGCACTTTCAGTGTAATATTATCTGATCTACTCAATGAGATGAATCTCCCAAGAAGTCCCCTTTTTTGATACATTTTATTGCCAGGCCTCTAATCTCATTAAGAAAAGAGGAAAACAGAGTGTATGTGGAGTGAAGAATTTATTATTTGCCCATCTAGTGTTTTAACAGGCTATAATTACAAATTATGTAACTGAGATCTCAAAGAGTTAAACCTTTAAATGCTTTTAGGACTCATACCATTAGTTCTAGTTCTGAATTACTTAAAAAGTTGCCAGTTTTCCTTTTGTAACTTTCTTAGAGGCCTTGGTTGTTTAGTGCAATACAAAATATCTTCTCTCTGTATTTTTGAGGCAAACACACCATCTAAGCAAGCAATCCCATAGCATTCCAACTAATCTATGCCAACAGAGATAATTACAAACCAGCAAATCACTGTTGGTTCCTAGAGTAAAAGGCATAAATTAGGACTCATACCATTAGTTCTAGTTCTGAATTACTTAAAAAGTTGCCAGTTTTCCTTTTGTAACTTTCTTAGAGGCCTTGGTTGTTTAGTGCAATACAAAATATCTTCTCTCTGTATTTTTGAGGCAAACACACCATCTAAGCAAGCAATCACATAACATTCCAACCATGCCAATAGAGATGATTAAAAACCAGCAAACCACTGTTGGTTCCTAGAATAAAAGGCATAAAGCCCTTACCCAGAAACCTGCTCGCTTCTCAGTGTTACAGCTTTTGATAAAACTTATTCTTGATGTCAATTAATACTCACTAAGTCTCCTGAACCCCAAGGATTCATTAACCTCATCATTTTCATCATAGTTGTTACAACTGTAAGTGCTATTATTCATATGGAAAAAGCAGCCTTTAAAGTTCCATAGCTGAATTATTACCTTTTGAAGCCTCATCAGCACTTCACTGCAAAGCTGATCTCATTACTCTGAATGACAGGGAGCTTCCTATCTGGTTGAGGAATCTGAATGGAATGTAGCTGCATGGGACTTCTACCAAAAGGAAATGTTCATTGGCATTTATGTTCAAATATGGATTACTTTTAACATTTCCCAGAGTAGAGCCTACATATGAATCAAGTGTCTAAAAATGTTCTCTTAAACTTTTGGTTATTTCTTAAGTTTTCTGTCTGTGAAAGTGACTATCACCGTCATTCAGGAGTTGTTTCCAGAGCCCACCTTCTTGTTCAAATGAATCAACTTCAATCTCTCTGACCAGCTGCTTCTTATAAGCCCTGTATTTACTAAAAACATTTAATATTATGCTTCTTTAGAGCACATTTACCAAAAGAGTGAATTGTAGGAAGTGGTTTTCTTGGAAATGCTTTCTTCTGATGTTATACTGTAAGAAATTGTGGACTAAATTTCAAGTGCACATTATAATCTTTACACAAGTCAGACAATACCTAGATATGTAATTTGACCTGTTGGCAAATGAAGGCCTTCAGAATTTTGAATTTTATGCTATGAAAATCCAAGGAAAATAAAAGAAAGAAGCATTGGGAAATCTTAAAATGAATACAACAAACACCAAAATTTTTTCTAATGCTTCATCAGAGGCTTATGTAGCTGAAAGGCCACCTAACAGAAATGTTGCAGTTCACATTAGTGAATAAGGTAAACAGGGGGAAGAAATAAACATAGGCACAAAATCAGGAGCACAGGGGGTAGGCAACCTCAGAAGTAAATCTTTCACCAGCACAGCGTGTGGGAAACAACTGTGGGGAAAGAATGGGTTGGGAGTCTCAGGAAAGCTGTGACAAAAGCAGTATTTTCTGTGTTCTAGCTGCTCTGCTACTAATCACATTTTTATTTTGTACCCAAACCCCCACCATTCATCAGTTTCCCAAAGTTGGTTTCTCCTGCTGTTTTATGGGACACTTTACAAGTAAGAAGGAGCTTTAAGTTTGCACCTTCCAGAAGGGACACATGAGTAGCACATTTCACATCCCTCAGGTGTCATCCCACTTGCATGTACAAGGTTTAGGAGGCTGAGCATCCTTTGAGGGTAGGCTTTATTCTCAAGCAAGTGAAGAAAATTTATGCACAGCTTCTGCTAAAAGCAGGGATTAGGATTGCCAGCTGCTGTGAGCAGGCATGCTGGAGAGCACTCTAACACCTGGGCACAAACACTGTGATGGTGGACTGGATGTAGAGAAACATGAAATAATATTTCACAGCACTGACTGCTGCTGGCCAGCAGAAAGCTGCAGCTCACCAGAACATATCCCTGTATGTAAAATTACCTTCAACCCAATTATACTCCTAATGAAGCAAAAGTTGGACACAAACACACACATAAAGACAGCAAGTCAGCAGCTGCTTTTTTTTTTTTCACTTGAATTGTTTTCTACTACCAGATATCAGTCCTGAAACTGCAGACCCTGGCAGTTTAATTTTCTTAAGTTGTTTTTTTTTAGATTTAATCTTGATATCAATGTGTTTGTGCAATATTTAGACTGTTCCTCAGAAAAAGTCAGTGGTCAGGCTTTTTTATGAATACCATTGTTCAAAGACTGAAGGAGATAGATGTGTGCAGACCATTTGGCATTTCTTTATTTCTTTACATCATATATTGATTTTTCCTACAGAGGTGGTGTGAGAGACTGAAATGTTATGGTTAATGTATTAAAGATTGCTATAAAGGACTTTTTGCCTGTTATGATCAATTTTGTTCTTATCAGGTCTTTTAAGCCTGAAAGTAAAATGCTGAGAAATCACTTACTTAAAATTTCTGCAAAGAATAGTAGACTCCTTCAGTTTTCCTGAGATAAATTTCCATCTGAATTGGGGGAGACATTATTTTATTTTGGACCAGCCACACAGACTGCAGTTAATAACTGGTGAGTGTAGGACCAAAGTGACTTGGATCTCAATCTCAAAGTGCAGTTCCTTGGTAAATACCTGCAGAGAAACCACAGGAGCAGCTTGAAGAACCAGTGCTGTTCTGAGACAGTGCAAAGAGGAACAATGATGTATATAAGAATCCAAGAAAAGACCTTAAATATAACGCTGGAACTCAGTATCCAAAACTCATTTTCTTTTTTGAAGACAATGGAATGGCAGACACCTTTGCACAATGGCAGGTATTGGGCAGCATTCAACACTCTCATGTGAAATATTTAATGACAAACCATTCTACTGGACGATGTAAATGCACAAACAAGACCCTAAGAAATGACCTTTCCAAAATTATAACTGGACAAGATTAATTTCTTTCAATCATTTTTGCAGGGACTTTTTCTTCTCTCTTATAGCCAGAGCCAGAACCATTACCTAAGAATTGTTACACTGAAAGAACATAATTAAAACCTCTATTATGCACCAGAAATGGTTTGTGCTTTACTTCCAAGTTATAGGATTATTGCATTTTTTTCTCATAATTAAGCATTATATGTTAATTCTGCTTTCTTCCTTAGAGTCATTAGCATATAAATACAGACACTGACTCAATCTGCAAGTCTCTGTGAAAGATTAAGTTTTTAAATTTCAATGGACAAACCATTTATTAAAAATAAATATGCTTGGTGAAATTACCATTGCTTTAACATTTCCATTAATAAATTCACTTCTAAAATAGAAGCAATTTTAATACTAAATTGGACAAGATGGAAAAATTAAATTTTGTATTATTAAATGCATATTTACAATTATAAATATAATATTTTCTTTAAAATATATGCCTTTGGTTTAGAGGTTATGTTCTTTTCCATTTCAAATCATAAAAAAGATTATGGTTAAGCATTTCCTGGTTAACATTTCTTATCTTTTGCAGCAATTCAAAACATCAGGTGAGACAGTCTCAATTTTAGTTGTACTAGACTGTGGCAATATTCTGAAGAAGTTTTCTGAATTTGAAGAAATCTCAGAAATATATTTTTCCAGAAAGTATAANCTGGTTAACATTTCTTATCTTTTGCAGCAATTCAAAACATCAGGTGAGACAGTCTCAATTTTAGTTGTACTAGACTGTGGCAATATTCTGAAGAAGTTTTCTGAATTTGAAGAAATCTCAGAAATATATTTTTCCAGAAAGTATAATAATTTAAATTTTCAGAATCTCAATTCTTCTTCATAGCCTAGCCATTCTTTTTGTTGTTACTGACTGAAATTATATATACATATAATCTCCATATCAGTTTTGCTAATCCTAAAACAGGCAAAGACCATGCATTCTAACATAGAAAGCACTCATGACATTACTGGTGAAAATGAAAGGCTGCTGTGTGAGGGCTGGCATGTTTGTTTCCAGTTTTATACAATATTCCTCTACAAGGGGTGACAAAGAACCCCTCGGCAGGAGGAGGGTGTTATCCCAGCCTTCTGAGCTCTCACCCAGCCTTTAGAATGTGGCAGAAGCTGTGCCAGCCACACCAGAGAGCAGAGTTCACCTCCCAGGCAGGGAGCCTGCAGAATGATCCAGGTGCACACACTCATGGGGTGCATGACTCGGACATTTTTTGTTCCAGCCCACATTTTGGAAAAAACAGGACTGATTTGAAAGAGAATGCAGAATTAAGCAGCATAATCTTTCTCCTACAGCCTGCCAAATGTCAGAGCCTCTTCTCTCTTATGCTGACAGCCTTTGGAAATTTTTCTTGGTGCTATTTGCTAATCCATAGGGAATTTTCACATCTTCCTTTGCTTATGAATCAGATGGTGAGCTCTTGGCAGCTGACCAGAAAGACAGTACCTTTTCCCTGCTGCATTATCAATCAAGAAAGTTTCTTACTCTTCCCTGCTGCAGACACATTCTTTCACACACTAAATTATCTCTGATGGACTGATGGCAGTGAGAGGTTGGCACGTTAAAGCCATTTGCCTGGAGTGCATATAATTCATTATTGCTACACGGACACAGCTGCACCAGCAACTCATATCTTTGAGAGGCCCAAAGGAGTTTTCTGTATGGCCTTTTCAGTAGTTAATATATGTTTTGTAATAGCTTCTCTGGAAAGTTTCTTCCAGCAGTGCCCTACAGCTTGTATAGACCACTAAACCCACTAAATATCCTGATGACATGGGAAGGTGTCACACATAAGAAACATTGAGCAATTCAGTGCTCCACATAGCCTCAGTTCCGCTCTGCAAACTCTCCATCCAACTCAGTTCAGAATATACTGGCAAATCCCACTGAAATATCACACCAGAGCAAGAAAAACCTCATTCCCTTTCTACCTCAGGCAAGACACACATAAAAAAACACCTGGTTTGTCTGGTTTTTTTCTCAGTGGGAGCAGTTATCACTGATGTCCCAGTTCTGTCTGTAGCCTTCTCTAGCCCCCTCCTCTTTCTAAAACACTTAATTTTTGTTCTCTTTGTTGCTTTCCCCCCCCTCCAAATAATGCTGGGTTTTTTTAACTGTATACCCTTTACTTTGAAGACACTCAACTTATCTCCCACAGCACTGTAATTTGTGAAGCAGGGATGTTTGTGTTGGCCAAGCAGACCCATAGTGACACATGAACTGGCTGGACAACTGGAGTAATGACCCAGCACATGATGGCAGCTGCTGACAAATCAATGCTTGAATATGGGATCCACATTTGTCAGCATTTTCATCACCAACCTGCATGATGACATAGACTGGATTCTCAGTGATTTTGAAGATGACAACACACTGGAGAATTTTATGACATGAAAAAGGGCAGACTCCTGAGAGAGAGAGTGAAAAAATTTTGGGCTGGGCCAACAAAAACCTCATGAGGTTCAGTAAGTTTTGCTGTGGAATAGAGGCACAAAATACTTTGGCACAGGCTGTGGAAATTAATACTGATCTTTCTGAAAAGGACCTGGCAGGGCAGTGGGTGAAGGTGTATTGGGTTTCTGAGGCCGGGTTTTGGTAGGGGGGGGCTTATAGAGGTGGCTTCTGTGAGAAGCTGCCAGAAGCTTCTTCAACATCCGGCAAAGGCAATGCCTGGCAGCTCCCAGATGGATGTGCCGCTTGACAAGGCGGGGCCAATTGGAAATTATCTTAATACCTCTGTAATAACAGATTTATGAAGAAGCACCTGTGAAGACACCAAGGTCAGTGGAGAAGGATGGGGAGGAGGTGTTCCAGAGCTGAGAATGCCCTGGGGAGGAGACCCACGCTGGAGCAGGTGGATGCCTGAGAGGAGGCCTGAGCTGGAACGGGCTCCTGGCAGGGACCTGCAGGCCCCTGGAGAGAGGAGCCCACACTGGAGCAGGTTCCCTGGCAGGACTTGTGACCCCGCTGGAGAAGGCTCTCCTTGAAGGCCTGCACCCCATGGAAGAGTGACCCATGTTCCACAATGTCAGGATGGTAGGGAAGAGGTGGGATCACTCTGGTGTGCTTTATAGTGTTATTTATTGCTACAGTCTCATGGAGGCGTGAGAACACCTTCACAGAGGAATGTAGAGGTCAGCCATAATGCCAAAGTGGTCACAAGACTACAGGTTACAAGGTCTCCTAAAGGTTAATTGGCCAATAAACTAATGCTACAAATGCATGTTTTGATTTCTTCACCAATAATAGTCAAACCTGTGGTACATGGTGTTGCATGTCCTGCTGCACTGCAAAAGTTTCCATCCAATCATGTACTAACACTCAGCTCTATATTACTCTATCTTATATTACTACATTTTAAACTTTTTACTTTATCTTATATACTACTTCTATACCTAAACTTCAAACTTCGAAACCTTCCACTATCTAACTTAGCACACCTCTTCTTAAACTACAGACCTACATCCTTGTCATAGTTCCCTACATTTGGAAGCCTTTTCCATGGCCTCAGACCAAATGCAGTACATGTTTCAAACTCAAAGTGAGCAGGCACAAGGCCTTGGATTCCGACACCGTGATTTCAAGACAACCAGAGAAAACCTGATTTTGGATAAACACCAGTATGGAAAGGGTGTTGAAGAAGGAAGAGAAGAGATACATACAGGTGTACCTTTCATTCTGACTGGCTGCTCTGCACAGCCATGTTTTCTCTGAAGTACAGAAAAGAAAAGTTCTCCTAATGAGTATCTGATTATTTTCTCTATGAAGTTATTTATTTTTGCTTTTCAGATAGCTGTGTAACAATATCCTTGTAAAAATCCAAGAGAATCTGTGCTGAAAAACAGATTTGAAATCAAATTCTAGAGATCTGGCCCCTTGCAAATAAGGTTAGACTACAACAGGGGAAAGCAAAATTTCAGATCTAAATTCACCCTAATTTTACCCCTATTGGTGTTTCAGCTCAAGCCTTTAACCCCATTAAAGTAGCATTGGTAGTTGAAAAGGAATTGATATTAAAGGGCTGCCTTAGACTGTTAGTTATTTTATTTTCTTCCTAAATGGTGTATCAGTAGGTTAAAAAAGTTTTAGTTAACTACCTTCTGGAAAGGAAATAAATCCCCCTTAGCAAATGCAATATTCCATTATTCCATAAAGGGCAGTGCGGCAGGGAGAGGAGCACTGTATAGAACGTGATAAATACATGCATTTTGCAGGTCATATCTCTGTGTATCTAACCTTGTGCCAGGCAATACCTGCCACTTCATAGCAGTGGTCAGGAGTGAAAAACAGCTGGCTCTATCTAATGAGCTGTTTTGCAGCCTCCTCCAGTGCTAACAACACTGATCAAAGGTGATGGTGGCTCCACCTCACAGGGAGCTCTCTGTCCTGGTGCAATGCCACTGATGTTCCAGCCTGCAGTGTATTTAACTCTATTCTCTCATGTGGTTCTCCTGTGCATTATTACTTTTTTTATTATGAATTTTAATTACTGTTTTTGAAAGCACCACCCTTTTCCCAAGCTTACTCTTTCCCAGGAAGCCCAATAGAAATGAACCAATATAAAGATCAAGGACATTTTCATTGATCAATAGATCCAAATGATCATTATTATGATAATTTATGTCATTACTTCTGTCTACTATAGACATTCTATGGCTGCCAGCAATGAAGATGCTGCTAGTGAAATGACAAGCAAAGTGACTCTCTTTTTGCCCACCCAACTAGAAAAATATTTTACAAAACACAGAAAATAACACACCAAATTCTTTTTAACCAATGTATCCACTAAACATCCAAGAAGGACCATAGAAACTAATCAAATAAGAAGGCAATGGATCATGTGGATTTAAGCTGCAATAAATTTTTCTACATGTGTCAAATCAGAATAAATTTCAGCTGGGGAATACCAGGAGAAACACCATACTACTGGCACTCAAAGCTAAATCTCAGGCTAAAAAATGAAATTTTGTTTTCATGATTTTAATTTAATAAAAACATGAATGATGGGCTTAGGAAGATATGATGCATTATGATAGCTTGAATTGTTGTTGACAAAAGAATATATTCACCAAAGATCCCATAGAGCCTGTTGCTGGTTTTTATTTTTTTTTCATAGACAAGAAAAAGAAAGCAAGTGTATAAGAAAGAAACCCTTTAAGTGTTCCTTTAAAAGCTGATACATTTCCTATTCATGGGAGGTGTAGTATTTAATACAGAACAGACATATTTCTGCCCCAAAAGATAACTGATTTTGATGAAACCAAACCTCACTCTACAAGAGGAAGACATTCACTTCAGGGCAAATACCTGAAACACCTCTGAATAAAAGATGGATTACAAAGACAACTATTGAAGGTAATAAATGAACATAGGGCACTGCCTGAGACAGGTGGACAGACACAGGGGTTAAGAAAAAGGGAAATGTTTCGTTTGGTTTTTTTCCCCTCTTTTTCAACTGAATCAGACCCCTCAACTGAGGTGCAGCTTCTCAAAAAAGAAACCAGCTTAAAATAACTTCTGTCAACCTCAGCTGACTCTAAAAATTGATCTCTGTGTTCAGGTGGATACCAAAGCACCTAACTGCTACTTCCAAGGAGCAATATAAGAAATATATTTCTCTTTTGGTCTTGCTGGCTGGCAAGCAGAAAGTTTCATATGCAGTATAATTTTATTTAAAAGTCTAATGAGTTTACTGTTTCAAAGCATTTGTGGGAAGGCTTGGGCTCAAAGATGGATTTTGCATTTTCTTACGAAATAAAAAAGCAAAAGTCATCTCATATTGACTTGCCTTGGTGAAAATACTGTGGACACAGTAGTTCCCAGCAACTGGCACTTAATTCAATTCACAGTAGTCAATAGCCATTGTGGACATTTTAGAGACCCTTTTGAGGGTATCACTGCTTGATAGATTCTGCCAAATATATCATCAGGAGGAGAAAAAAACCCATGTGACCTCCACTGCAGATACTGCCCAGCCCCTCTTACCAGGCCAGAACTCCAATTTGGCATGAAAATCAACCTGATATTTTCTGTGGGGAAAACAAAAATAAAGACAAAAACAAAGCAAAATAAGATATCCCATCTAAATCCCTTCTTTCCAACTCTTAACCGTAGCTTGCCAGTAAATCATATTTTAAAATATGGTTTTTCAGGTGGATGCAGAAAAAAGCTACAAATCATTGATCAGGTAGTCCATATGTCTCCACTCTGGGGTCACTTAAAAATAGTCACTTGGTTTAAAATATTCAGAAGCAAGAGATCCCTTCACCTTGTTCAAGTTCCCACTCTCAGGTAGGACCCAGTGATGCACTTACAGGCAACACTGTGATTCTGCACAGATACTTCTCAATGAATACATGAACTGAAAAGGTAATTAATTTATTACAAAGGGCTATTTTTATAGGTTATAGTAATGGCTGAAAGCTTAAAGGTTTTTCTGCTTCAAATAATTATATTAATATTTCTTTTGAAAGATCAAAAGGAGGTTGAAAATACTTATTTCTTTAAGAAGCAGTAGTCCTCTGAAGCAATGCCATCTCCTTTCAGCCGTGGTGTGATTTCCTTTGGATATAAATGTGCTGAACCTCAATCAGGATGCAGAGCAGACAGTTAAAGGGGAACTTCAAAAAGCCCTGAAAAAGGGAAACCTGCATAAAAGTTCACAGTAATTTCTGCATACAGTTCTGAAAATGAAAGGGCTTTGTAACATGAGTCCTCGGTTTGCAATTTAAGGTGCCCTGTTCATCTAAGATGCTTTTCTTAAGACTGCTTTTTGCTTTAAGATTCAAAAAGACAAAAATTAGCCTTTAGATGTTTTCTCTTTTTAAAATTCTGTTTCTTCTTACGTTTCAGAAGCCCTAAAGTCTTTTAAATGGGGCTTTCTTTATGTAGCTTTTTTGGACAAAAAGAATAGCATCTAACTGTATCATTTTCCACACTTCTAATATGAAGTGTTAGAAAAGTAACTCACTTCAGTGGGCAAGAATGTCTAATCCCTCAAAAATATGGATAAAGAAAATTGAGAAAAGCTAGTATGAGGCTGTAAGATAAAGCATATCCTAACACAATTTTAATATTTTAATACATATCAAATATCTTTCTAAATATGAAAAATTAAGGCATATGATTTTAATAAAGTAGTGGGAAACCCTCCAGGAGGCATCAGAAGCTTAATGCAAGCCACATGCAAATCCAGCCCTGTGACTTTGTTATAAGTATATGGCATATGTAGAAACATAAATATACTGGGTTTAAAATTCTGGTTTGAAAACAGCAATTTTCACCTCAGCTAAGTTGTGATACAAATATAACAACCTGCCCCACACAATAAAATGTAAATAGTCAGTTCCCTACAAATGACAGAGTGGGAAAAACAGAAATGAAAAAAATTGTGTAGGAAGAAGAAATATCTAAGAGCAAGACCCTTCAGCAAAATATTGACAGATGTAATGAAGGAGTACCAGTAGAGAATGTTAACAGAGTAACTCACACTCTTGCTGAATGCAGAAATAGTGAGTTTTATAAGATAAATTAATACAAGACCAGACAGTCATGGATTCTAGGAATGACAAGTTGTCACAGCCAGATCCCATGCTTTTAAAAGTCTTAAGTAAGTCAGAGAAACCACAGAGAATCAGCAATGTCATTTATATGCCAGCAGCAAAGATGACACCATCAGATAAGACTGATAGAGATGATGAGCAAGGCAAGGTTGATAGGAGCAGTAGCCCTGCACAGCTTTAACACAGGAAACCAAACTGCCTTTGCAACAGAGGAAAACAGACTCTGGGAAATGTAGCAAAGCATCAGGCCAAAAGAGGAATTTAATTTCCAACAGGAGACAAGGATGTAGCAGGTGTTGCAAAAATAATATTTTCCAAAAGCACTCAGGCCACTCAGAGCAACCCATGATGGGATGCAATCATCAGATAATGGTCTCCTGGGAGATAATGTCATTAGTAGAGACCACAGGGATGACTCTAAATAGACATAATATTGCACATCAGGCTGCTCCAGTGCAGAAGGGCTCTTCCTTTTTGTCAGTCACTCTCTGTCCCATTTCCCACCACCATAACCAGGATTATGATCCTGTTGTGTGCAGCACGTGAGGAAACAATTCTGAGCAGAATTGCAGTCCCTTGCTGGGAAACCATGGAGGTTTTAGCATCAGGAGCTGTAAAAGTCTGTTTCATCATTACTATCCTACACCCTACTAGTATAATTTCCTTCTATCCTGACCCCAGCATACAGAGTGTACCTAATAAAAAGATTGCTGTAATACATACACAAGCAATCTGATAAGGACTTGAGGAACCATTTAAAAGTTGACTCAATATTTCAAGAAGAGAGATAAAGGAGAATTGCCAGGATTCTGCTCTGAGCTGGACAATCCACAGTTGTTTAAGCATGGGATTTTTTTTTAAGCTTCTCTTATTCTTGTGGTGTCTGAAAGATTCTGCTTCTCAAACACTTTAAGGAATGAGAGTGCTTCACAGTGCTGTAAAGGGACTGGTTGGTACTTACACAAGTAATCTAACATCAGAGCTCTAAATGTAGTATGGAAAATGCCTCTTTTATAGCCATCTAAAATGCATTTGCAAGCTCTCCTACTCTTCCCAGAACAATGGGCCTAAATTCCAAAGAGCTCGTTCTGAAACCAGCCCAGCTCCTCCTTGATGCTCTCTGCATTCCAGCTGGAATCTTCTTCTCTGTGTTTATATTGCTTCATACTGAAAAAAACACCAAGGACAGTAAATGAGAATATCACACACAAACCCTTAGTTGGGTAAATATGTAACTCTGAGCTTTGATAAGCTGCTTCTGATTTTGAGTAAAGAGGATGGACCAAAGACAATTCTGCAATTACACTGTACCCCTGCTCAAAGTACACAGTGTGGTTCCAGATAGTCAGTTACTGGAATTACTTGCCAACGTTTTGAACTGTCCAAAATTTTGATTGTTGCTTTCTCCTGTTTCATTGTAGTATTTGATACTTAGTTTTGACCTTTTCACCGACATAAAAAAGGTATTTTCTCTAATGCAGAGAGAAGCATGCACACACTTGATAATTTTTTTGGCTACTGAGCAACTCTTTTAAATGTTTTTTTATTGAGCAATATGTAGATGATTATCTAAGACTAATCCTTTAAAAAATGAATGAGCTTATTCCACTAATATTCCCCTTATTAAGAGGAAGAGAAAACATAAACATAATCAAGGTTCACATTGGGTAATATTTTCTCCTGAGGGTTCAATGACACATGGGAAAGGAAAAATATCTAATTTTTTAAATCTGCATTCTTCATATCTGAAGCAACTAAAAAATGCTAAGCCCATCCACTACAAAGCAGAACTAAAATTTTCCTGTCCGTGTGTTGATTTCCAATTCCAACAATGACATTAAATGTGTTAATGAGACTTTAATAATTAATTTGCTCAACATTTTAGCATCAGGAAGAGAGAAGGTTGAATAGCCCTACCACATAAAGAACACGAGTTCATTGAGGTCAGCCTTGGAAGGAGACTCTGAAGTTTAATAACATTAGTTTGCATTTTAGGAAGCCCTTTTATTGTAATGGAAAGACTTAAATTTTTTTTGTATTGTCTTGTGTTTCATGAGTTTGGGAAGGAAACACAGCACTATGATGCAGAAGATGTACATTACTACAGGCTGCCTAATACATGGCTTGCATTACATATTTAAAAAATATTGTAACCTGTGTCAAGGTCTATGCTGGTACAAAACCATCTACCATGTTAAATTGATAAGTGAATTTTATAAGTTTTCATAAATTTTGGAAGAGTTTGGTTAGCTGAGCCTGATTATAAATGCAAAATTAGAAACACAAGGGTCAATTAGAAGATCAATGACCTAAAGTCTTAAGAAATAAAGCCAGAGACATCAGTGTGAACAAGAAACTGAATACAGAAAAAGGAGGAATAAATAGAGGACTATCCAGAAAATATGTTCAAAGAAAAAAAAGTATTTTTAAGGGTTGATTATGTGCATATGTGTGTCCATTTCACGAGAGCAAACTCCAGCCTAAGCACACTGCTCCTGACAATAGATTTCACGGTGACATCCCAGACTATAATTATTATCTGGCTGTTTAATAAACTGAGGTACAATTGAACCAAGATTTAAAGTTGGAGTTCCAAGTACCACCTGATTTTATGCCACTGTTGTTAATCCTTAAAAATCAATACTGAACCCAATCAGCATTACATATCTTAAGTCACCAAATTAACTTCCTGCTCTAAAAACAATGGGCTTCAAGGAATAAAATTTATATTAAATCAAGTTAAAATGACCAAAAGAATCACATTTCTGCTATTGTCTCACCAAAACATAAATAAAAACACACCTTTAAAAATCCTACTTTTTTTTCTTCTGTTTTCTCTTTCCCTTCTTTAGCAAGGGATACCAGGACTCCTATCATTCCTTTATCTTTGATTTTTATTTTCCTGATCTTGAAGCTTTAAAGGTACTTTCCCTCATAGTTGCCACACCAGCACTGGGGGAAAGAAAAGGAAAAAAATATTAAGAAAATTTAAATCAAAATGAAATTTTGCAAAATAACCTTTGAATTGTGGTACTGTGAAAAAAGAAATACATTCTAAGGTTCTATTCTGTGACTGTCACCTGTGACTGCTGGTAAGAAATAGACTATTAATTTTAGTCTTAAATATAGAGATTAAATAAGATCTTCTCACACATCTAACATGCAAATCTGGCTAAAGTTTATTAACTGAGTTGTCTATGCTGGCGTATTTTAAGCCAATGTTTCTATGTGTTTCCCTAACCTGACCTCCTGTTAATGACCATTTTATTTTGGATAGCAAATATCAAAGCATACCAATGTCATGATCTCTAAAATTACAGTAATTACTCTAGTGACATCCAACAAAACCCAATCTCAATCTTATACCAAATAAAAGCTAAAGCTGGAAGTCAGACTGTGAGTTCGTGTTATTCCACCTGTCTGAAATACAGCTTTTCAGAATGAAAATTAGTACCTTTCTGATTTTACTTAGGGATCTAAGAGAGAAAAGGGGAAAACTTCCCATATTTTGCCAAAGTTCTCAGCTAAGTTTTTCAAACCCAGTGGTTTTAAACACAGAAGGTTTTTAAACACAGAGGTAAAGCCTCAGAATATCTGGGTGCCTGTTGACTCTGGCAAACTTAAATTTCCAAGCCACCAAAGGATTGCAGCTGAAGATCACTGCTTTAAAAATAAACCTGAAACCAAGGAACTCTTTAAATGTATATTTTAATGTGACTGGACTCTGAAGAAAATCCTATAGCTATATTCACATTTATAACACCCTTCTGGATATCAACCAAAACCTGTAATGATTGCAGTCCTAGTAATAACAATTGCAATGACATATGAAAAGCTTAATAAGAAAAAACATTTTTATATCCCCCGAGTACACAGGTTTTCTTTTTTTTTTTTTTTTTTAAGATGAAATATAAATTGGAACTACTGTAATTTTTTTGAAAAGGGTAGATATTTGACAGAAATGTTAATAAGGAGTGTAATGTTGAGATTTAGAGCTGTACGAAGTAGAAGTGAAAATAGAGCACAAAATTGGAGTGGGCTACGTTCTGAGA
>VZTR01011732.1:129785-146495 GCA_013400775.1 Chaetops frenatus
GAGCTGTACGAAGTAGAAGTGAAAATAGAGCACAAAATTGGAGTGGGCTACGTTCTGACAGAAAACAGAGGCAGCTGAAACAAATCAGTAGCATGTTATGCTGTGGTCTATATACAGCTTTCTGGGACACTGAGGCACAGAAACAGAAGTGTTAATTTATTACTTTACCTTATGTTGAATGTATTCATTGCCATTTCTCAGTGTATAACCTGAATTTCCTTCTTTTTTTCCACATTTTTTTGCTAGACACATGAGGGTTGACTCAGGTCTGCAGTTTACAGCTATTTAGCTTACTTTGCTATTGGATGAAAAACATTGGNAAAAAAAAAAAAAAAAAAAAAAAAAAAAAAAAAAAAAAAAAAAAAAAAACCAACTAGTGAGGCTAAAGCACAGGACAGAAGCTGTTCCAGTTAATTGATGCATTCTTTCCTGTTAGAGCAAAAGCACAGCTGTTGAAAGGAGTAACTCTGAGAGCAAAAATCAAAATGCATTGTACTGTTCTGCTGGTGTTGGATATGCAGAAAGCTGACAGCCTGGAATAGTGTTACCAAGGTAAAGTCATGTTCCACTCTCTGGAGGTCAAGGAATAGTGAACCTATACCTGTCCCTTGGCTTCTCCTCTTACTTCAGTTTTTTGGAAGATTTATGGAGCCTTCTGTTCTGCCACATATGTATAAATGCAAGTTTGTAACTTCTACTCAAAAAATACTGATTTGAAAGAAAGTTGATTCCATAACAGTACAGAATTCTGTCCCACATGCTTCATGCAATTGTTCACAGCTACAAAGAAGGACTCCACCTTCACAAGACAGTTGGCTTCCATGAATGGTTCAGAAGCATTAAGGCCTTTTAGCCCTTAAAGTGAATGCTGTGTCTTCAAGTATGTCCTTATCTTTATGATCCAAAGCTGCCAGGACAGGCTTGGTGAAGGATAATGAATAGCAGAAGCAATCAAAAACAAAAAAAAAAATTAAAACGGAAAAAAAAAAATCATCTTTCTACTCTGGCCTTCATCAATCATTCACAACCACTGCAGCTTCTTCCAGCTTTCTGCTTTAGAGCAGCACATCCCAGAAAGGCATGTCTTGTGTTTTGATATAACAGGAGGTCCTGCCTAGGAAATCAAAGAGCAGTGGCACTGAAAGTGCTTACTGATGTGCAATCTTCCAGCTCAGAAAAAATATTTCCTTCTTTCACGACAATTGCATTCACACACAATACAAAGGATGATAGCCCTTTCTGAACACCAATTTCTGCTAAATAATGTTCCTTCATCATTTAAGCTTTGGGCCCTTTGCTGCCTCAGGCAAGCTAGGAAATGAGACTTCTTATTTTTCTTTCACTAATTTGCTCCTGGTTAACATTTTAAAATAGAGAAAATATATTTGCCTCAAGCTTTCATTAAGTAAATGTCTTTTCAACTCTTAGGTCTTCTTGCATGTATTGGAGTTTTTTTAATCTTTTTCTTGATTTGTTTCATTTGCTTTGCTTTGTTTCATTTTGGTTAACTGTGTTGGTTTCCTCTTTTATCTTCTATTACTCTGGTATTTATCTCTGCATATTTTCCCATCTAATTAATTTCCCTCTTTTCCTGTACAGCTTGCTTTCTGTCTGCTCTCTGCTCCTGTTATCCTTTGACATCAATCCACTTTTACCTTCTATATTTTTGTCAGGAGCCTGTGGCCAACACCCAACACATCCCCAGACCTACCAACAACCTCTCAAGCTCATGTCTCTTCCCCACATGCCCACACCCAAGTGCACAACAATTTTCTTTGGAAGAAATCACTGCTGATTTCTACAGAGCAATATACCTTCCCCACATAGACTCTCCATCATGTGTATCTTCCATCCTTCAAAGTTTAAAAATGGGCACTCTAGAGAGGAAAATCAAATGTTTCATTCTTTTTCTGGAAAGGCAAAATCATGAGCTTTATTTTTCAGCTTCATTTGCTGGTCAGTGTTGGACCAAGGTCTTACATGTAAGTTACAACTGGATAATTAGGGAAAAGCAGAATATTGGCAGATGATGTATAATTGCCTACTTATTGAGAGGGAGTAAAGTGAAAACATTTCAGAGAACAGTAGGCTATCATGAAGAAAACAGAGGCAAGCTACTCCTCCAGGAAAAGATTTCATACCTTACTTCCTGAGTCCATGCATCCTTGCACTCTGTTATCCCACCACTGCACACCCTGTACACCTTTAAAGTCAGCACTTCTTTCTCCAGCACAGACAGATGCCAATCCAGTCATTTGAGGCTGCTGCCTGGAAAACTTGCAGCAGCAGCACTGCAGGTGACTGCCTGGTTTTGGTCTGCAGTCCCCAGTGCCACTGCCATTTCAGAAACACTCCTGTGAAGAGGTAACTTTTGCTTACCCACAGAAGTTTCCTCTCTTTTCTTTGCATGATTAATTTGAGGTAAAGAATTTCCTTGGGTGTTTCTCTACATTTAGTTTTCCAGGCTCACAATAAACTGAAATACATGCCTCCAATTACCTTAGCAGTGTCATTTGTTTTGACAAACTGTAATAGAAGTCATTTTGATGAAAGAGAGTGAACCATATTAAAACTGGACAATCTGGTCTTAGCTATGACAGGCTTCAGCATGTCATGCAGAATAAAAATAATTGGAAGTAGAAATATATCTATTTCTCACTTACAAAGTCTGGAGATGTCCAATTGATCTTCTAGCTTAAAAAAATATATAGAAGAAAAGTAAACTGTCAATTATGGTGTCATTTATCTCTGTCAACTCCAAACATACCATGCAATGCTACAAACAGCTGTGCAAGAGAATTCCTTCATCCAAGAGTCCTAGGCCAATTAAGGAATCTTGTGGATGGATAAAGAGGCTCTCTTTTTTTTCTTACAGTAGAATGCTGTATAATTACACCAGGTGTTCAAAAACTCCTGTGTGTATGGTTTAGGAGAACAAAGAGAAATGGTGTGTTTCTACAGCACTGCTTTAGCACTAAATATTTGTTTCTGTGTTTCTTGAGCTGTAATTTATCCTGTTCTTAGGGATATATTTTCAGTGAATATTCCTTAACAGCAAGTCACCCATACTATAGAAAAAAGTTTTGCTCAATATAGATAAAAAAAAAATAAAAAAGGTTTCTGATTTTATGGGAGTATAAAACAACACTGAAATTTCTATTCCAATTAAAAGCACGTGCCTTCTGCCCCAAGGTACAAAATTTCAGTTAGTCTGTTTCCTAACCCACATTTGTAAAAGCTGACCTGGGAATTCAGATGCCCGAATTTTAGGTCTTTGACCTACAAGGGTGTGATTGTCAGAAGCTGCTCTGAATCTTTTCACTGAAAAGCAGTCTTCTAGAAAAAGAAACAAGGAAAATTCTGAGGCTTGTGTAGATCAGCTGTTTGATGCAGTTGGTAGAATTTCTGAAAGAAGAATGTGTTGAGCAGCTACTTATGTTCTACAGCTGGAACAGAAAAAGAGCAAATAACCACAGTGGGGATGCTGAGGAGCAGGAAAGGAAGACTTGCTTGTTGCTCAAAGAAAAGTATTTTCAAACCAGCATCTTGAAAGTCTTTAGCCAAGAGCCTTAAACAAAATATTTTAGGATACTGATGAACCACTAATGATACTTTTTAACAAATCTTGCAAAATGAAAAACCTTCTGAAGACAACCTTGTTCTGCCAACACCATCCTAATGTATTCAACTTACAAAACCAATGGGGAATTATAGGCAGATCAGCCTGACAATTATCCCCTATAAATTAGTGGAACTACTAGTAGATAATGAAATTCTTGAAGATAAAGTAATTTTGAGTTAATTATCCAGATGACTGGAAGGAATGTAGCTGAGGTGTACAATAGAGAGGAAAAGAGAATGTGAAGAGAGATCAACTACTGAATGTGTCTTCCAGGTTAAGACCTAGCGGCATCAAAAGAAACTAGCAAGAAGAAAAGTCACCTAAAAATGAAGTGGTTCTTAACAACACTCTAGTTAAGTGAGATAACTTCCTAACTTAGAGATTTTTGTGGGTGGTATGTTTATACAGGTCCAAAAAAAGGACTAGGCAAGTTCAGGGGAAAAAAGAAAGACAGGAAACTCAGATATAAAAATGGTATCTTTAGTTCTCTAAGTTTCAAATAGGTAAAAAAGAGCAGAATATTCCAGAAAAAAAAAAATTGCTGTTTTTTGTAAGCATAAGATATTTGATTTTGTCCCAATCACAAATTAATGACCTAGAGGCACCTTTCCTATGGTCTTTTTTGTCATTCTCTAACAATCAATCCCCTTGTGAAATACTTGTAATCTTAGAAAATTACAAACAACACCTAATGCTGCAAAAATTACAGCATGAACAAAAGGCAAAATATTCAAAATCTTCATAAATGAATGCTTAACACTGGTGAAAAAAAGGAAAATGCCTCTGTTCATGTGTATATATATATAATTTTTTTTTAAACTGAAAAGATGAGTTCTCTCAACCAATATGTCTAGGACCTTTTTAGAGCTGGCCAGCATTTGGAGATGTATAAAAAACCCAGCTTTACATCTCTCCCAAAAGGGGAGGCTGCCTCTGGCCTTGGAATTTGTGGATTGATGAGTCTTACTGTTCATCCTTTCCAGTCTGGGGCTTTAATAAGATGAAGGTTGACAGACTGCCTCATATGCCTATGACACTCCAGATAAAAGACAAGAATTACTGTCAGTTTTCTGCATCCCAGTTTAACACCATCATCTTCTTGGGTAAAGCTTTTACAAACGGATGCTGAAGTTTACCTGGGTGCAATGGAGGATTTGTTCTGGCTGAGGAAAGATAAATTGGCTAAAGGTAGAAGCAGTTTATTGAAAGGGATGCACTGCTGCAGCTAGGGCTTGTTTGGTTTTTTTTCTTTTTTAATTCTGTTATCTGATCTGGACTTTTCACATATTTACAGACTCTTTGGCTATACTTCACTGCACAAAAAGGAATCCCAGTCTCCTAAGATGAAGGAATAATTCTTATCCATATGTCAAACACAAGGAGGGTGGGGGTCCAGGGACCCTGTATTCTGATTTCCACAGAAGAGAAAACAGGGGCATGTTCAACTGTCCTGTGAAACTGGCAGATTTTCCCAAATACAACTTTGGTGTCAGAGAGAAATTACTGTGGAAAAACGTGTTCACTGTAGAACACCACCTGGAGGTTTAGCAGCTGCCCTGCAGGCTGCACTTACCTGCTGAAATCATCTTTGCAGATATGACCCAACCAAGCTCCTGCCATGACAGATGTCTTGATGGCCCCCAAAATCTCTGTGCCCTCTGCCAGCTCAGTGTTCTGAGGAACAAAATGCTCCAGTCTAATTAAGGTCTCCTGATTCTGGTAATATGAAGCACAAAGGCCTGTGATATAAAAGAGACTAAATTAGGTGAAATAATGCCTTCTGACCTGAAACTCGATGAAAATACAAAACCTTTACAAACCCCAGTTAATGATGGTGTGTATCCATAGCCTGTATTCTGAGACATGGTTCCCTGATTTCATTTGAGCTCTGCAGTGTCAGCTTTACTGAGTTTGATCTGTGGCAGCTTGCCTTTGATACTCTGGCCTTGCTTTATAGTGTCAGAGAAAATTTGTAAAATACTCTAGATGGAATGACAGTGAAATAGCTCATTTTCAAGAAAATAATAATTCTAATAAAAAATTACCTATTTTTTTTTATTATTATTCTTAGAGGATTGATCTTAGCACAGTGTTTAGATTTGGAATCTTTATATAATAGCTTCAGGCCATGTGGGTAGCTGGGAAGTTTGGGGTTTTTTTAGCTTTTCTTACAGCTCCTACTATGACAAACTAGAAAGCTGGAAGTAGGTGTTATCTGCTTAACTCAGAAACATTCATAAAAATGCAAAATATTAGGTAGCCTTTACAGAGACACTCAGTGAAGCCTTTGCAGCTGAACGCCTTTTAAATACATGTCACATGAATATTCAGTCAGATATGCAAATTTAGGGTAACTGTTACTTTAGTAGATTGATTTGTTATTTGAGATCAAGGCATAGATCACACAAAAAGCATATCAAAATATCAGACCTTTTACAATATTCTTGTACAGAATATGCTGCAGGTAGTCTTGTTTGGTTTTCATTTCTCTTGGCAGTTAGCTTTCTTTCTATAGGAAAATAAAACCTAAATTCCTTTTAGCTTTGTGACTCCATATGCTTTGATGAAGTGCTTCATCACTGAGGCTTTACAAATAACTTGAAAAGGAGGTTTTGATACTGTAATACCAAATCTAGGCATCTGAGTATCCAGCATCTCAGAATTAGTTATATATTGCAGATAAAGGCATCTAAAAGATTTGGAAAGTCAAAAAGATTCAAGATAACTCTGTATTTCACAAGTGCCTAACTGGCTCTGTAATATATTCAGGCCAGTGAGAGAAAGGGAAGGATGGCTACCCTATTGCAGGTACTATTTCAAATCAGGTTATTCACCACTTTCTTTAGGGGTATGTTAAGAAATTTTTCAATGTTACTCTTGAAGCTCTTTCAGAAAAAAAAAATTAAATTTAGTGGGAAGAGGGCTTTAAACAAAGATCAAAAGAAAGCAATTACTGACCATTGAAAGAACTCTTGGTTAGTTGAAAGGAGGCATGTGAAGTTCTGCAAATCTCCTGCCATAAATTTCATATGAATAAATCAGACAAGTAAATCCAAATTGCCAGGTGTCCTGAACTTAAGCCAAAATCTCTCTGCTTCCAAAAAGACCCAGGACTCTTTGTTTTCCCTTTCTCACTCCTACTGCCTTCTTGCCTCCCCCTCTCCAAAGGGATGCACATAACATCCCATGCACTGGGCAGTTTTACCTGCCTGGGTGAGGATTCAGTCTTCCCCAGATATTCCACAAAGCAGTTCTTTCTGTGTGCATTCTGTGGGAATGGCTGGTAAACATCTTGCTTCCATTCAAAATCGGGAGTGGGCAAGGACACCCAGCTGTTTAGCCTCTGTATAATCCTGTTACACAATGGAGGATAAAAGTACTTTTCTTATTATTTCTCCCTCCCTCCCAGAAGAAGAAAATCTCAGCTCAATTTTGTCATTCTTTAGTTAAGGATTAAGAATCCCTCTGTAGCACTCCTTTCTTTTGTCAGCTGTATCACTTGGCACGACAAAAAATGTCAGCTCTCCCTAAAAACTCTCCCTTATCTGTGCTTAAACCACTGCATCTACAATGCTGCTTTTAAAAGTTTAAAATGCAATATAGGCCAGCCAGGTTTATCTAGAGCAGGGTTTGGATGTTGACAGCAGTGCAGACAATAGGATTGCAATGACCCAAGTTTCCCAAGTTTAAGGGAAGGCTACCTCTCTCACTGATGTTTGGCTTGGCTATAGAATTTATTTGTAGGTTCCAGTAGTAAGTGATAAAGTTAATCTTCTTTGTCACAAACCAGCCAAGGCTCTAAAGAAGCTCAACCCCAGACCACACAACCCAAGTAAACTTTAGTTTGAGGTGCATAAGTTCCCAAAACTCTGCTGGGACTAAGATGAGTATTACATACCCCCCCTNTTCCAGTAGTAAGTGATAAAGTTAATCTTCTTTGTCACAAACCAGCCAAGGCTCTAAAGAAGCTCAACCCCAGACCACACAACCCAAGTAAACTTTAGTTTGAGGTGCATAAGTTCCCAAAACTCTGCTGGGACTAAGATGAGTATTACATAGTGGTGCTTTCTCCACAGGTGCTTGTGCAGATGAATGGAGTTGCTGGAACAATCTGTTTCAATTAGGAAACTCTCTTTCATCTCCTTCCATGTGAAGAGGCTGGTATTCCATAAGAACAAACTGCAGAAGGGATGTGATTTGCAGCCACAGTTATCTGTTAGGCAACAAGCTCATCAGTGATAATAAGGAACAGGAACTAAAGATCAGGAAAAAAACCCATGAGAAGTGAGGAGAAGAGTAACTTCTTGAAGAGCAATAAAAGAACTGAAGGAAAGCTTCTAAATAGCAGTAAAAAAAAATATGAGGAATATTGGAATATTTTGCTATCACAACTTTTTATATTTACTCATTTTATATAATAAAAAAGTGGCATATAGTTATATTGATATAATTTACATTTTATATTAAGGATATGTATACGTATTTACTGTTTCACTACCACTAAAAAGAAGATATTAGGAATTTGTTTTATGACCCAGAAAGGACATCTACCAAAAGCAAAATTATTCCCACAAAATCAAGAGTTTAAAAATTTTACTAACTAAGCATCTCAGTGGTGGTTTAGTTTTTATTTCAGTGCTATGAGACATGGAGAAGACTATGAAATGTGTCTGACAGAAATAGGCTCTCTCCAGAAGTAAGGAATTTTACAGAGCATGCCATGTGTGACCATGACATTGATGAAAGGAAGCTCCCAACACCCATGAACCCAGGATACAGCACTGGAAAAGTTTGATGACCATTTCACCTTATGCAGCTACCAAATGTTATACATGCAATTTTTATTATGATCAATAAAACCAATTCCCAGTCCATTGCAGATGGACTCAATTTAATGGTCTGTTTCCTACTGTCATCATCTTTGCTGCTACTGTGTAAAAATGCAATGATAATTCCATGGCAGGGCACAGCACTGCTGCACATAGATCAGATTATCTGGGTCAATGTAATTGTTATTACTGTGTCAATGATATTGGCCTGTGGCACCACTGATTGAAAATAAATCTCCTTATTGTTTATTTACAGAGTAAATAATGAGATTAGCTCGGTTGGTCAGAGCATGGTGCTAAGAAATGCCAAGGTTGCAGGTTCCATCCCTGGAGTTGGATTTTGTGGTCCTTGTGGGCCCCTTCCAACTCAGAACATTCTGTGATTTTGTAAAACAGGAACAGATTTATGTACAGATTTGTTCTTCAGATCTAAACTGATTCTCAGCATGCCTTCTAATTCTGTGATATATCAATTTTAATAAAGACTCAAACAAAACCTCTGGGTAAACCACATGTAGAGAATTAATCATAGGTTCGTGGAGTTGTCCTACACTGCAGTATGGGAAAACAGAAAAGAAGAGAACACTACAAATATGAACTCTAAAAGGATTACTTGTTGTATAGTTCAGCGATTACTATATATTTTAGTTGGAGCATATACAATACAGAAAGAGTAGTAAGGTACTTCCTTTTTAATTGAAAGAGATTATTATAAAGTTTTAGATCGGGAAATAATTTTTATTCCATATTAGGGAGGTTTTTTTCTTCCTTATATTTCTTAGTCTGTCCATGTACCAGAGGAAGTCACTTTTCAACTACACATGAAGCCAAGGCTTAAAAATTAAAACCAGAACACAGAGTATTTTTACACAGGTAAATTCAGGCAAATATGGTTGTTTTCTCTAAAAAAATTAAATTTCACATTAAATTTGTTATCTAATATAATGTGTTAATGCTTGCTAATTCAATGAAGAGGTCTCTCTGAAGTAAATTTATCATGCTAAGACTGGCAGAATTCTATATTTAGCTTATAAAGCATAAAGACTTTTCTCAAGATACCAAGACCAACTACAAAAATCGATCTGTTAAGTAAATAATTTGCAGATAAAAACTACATTGAAAGTCTTCATTTATGTTACAGAGTCTAGCTGTTGGCATTTAGGGAAGGACTGAATCAGAGCTTAATACACAACTGTTTAACTGAAGATCAGATTCACCATAAACCCAAATTAGGCATTTCTAAAACATATATCTGGAAATGTACCATGGTGAGATACTGGTACTGTGTGCTGGTTACACAGTAAATATTCAACATTAATTATTTCCCTGTGTCTCTCGAAATCTTCATTGTTTTTAATGGTGTGCATTTTTTTGTTGTTGTTGTTTTAATGATACACCAAAGTAATTATTAGTTGGTACTGGCTGCCTCATGAGCTCTGTATTTACAGGCCACTCCCTGAATTTTGGCAATGTCAAGTCATGGTAATAGAACTGTCTGTTCTGAGGTCTAGACTTTGGATTGATTTAGTTCTTTCCACATCAAATATGGCTAAAGTTATTAGATAGTTATGGGCTTCATCTTTGCATTCACTATTCCCCTTTTGTAACCATCTTCTACTCATATCTAAGACTCATTAAATATAGAACACTCGAAACTCTTCTTCAGTGGAAGGTGTATGTAATCAAACTCCTGCCAATGACAGAGGTAAGCATGCATTTGTTGTGATATCTGGATTATTAGATTTAGGAATCTTTAAACACTTGTTTTCACACCAAAGTGAAATATCCCAATGCATCAGTACCAATTTTGCTAATGATTTTCAATATATTTCTAAATATTACTAGCCTCAGGAAGGGCTTTTCTTTAAAGCTCCTTTACCTACACTTCTACTGTGGTCCTCCTATATGGGAGAGCATTGATTTAAGCCCTCAGAACCACATCCTTACAGAACAGAATCACTCTATTTTTACAGATACCTTCATCTTCTGGCTTCTCATCTGCTCTATCTCAACATTTGTTTATAAACTCACTGGAGTGGAAACTAAAATTTACTATAACTATATGGGAGAGAGTCTTGATTAACCTAAAGATCTCTGAGTGTCTCACCAATGTAACCAGCAAAATAGAAGAAATGAGACCTACCTTGGGAGCACGAAAACAGGTCATGCAGAAACTCCCCTACAGGTGTCAGAGAAGTTCATTCTCTTTAAAACAGACATCTGAAATATGAAGATTTAGAGTAAAATTATGGCTCCAATAAAGTCCATTCTTTATGGTTTTTTGCTATCTTATTTTAGTAATCGAGTAACTTACAGAACATCTGTGTATAAATTAATTTTAGAAAATGGCATATAATTTTCTCTTTCTCTGTTATGCAAGGGCTTTATTACTGTGTTTACAAGTAATATGACAGAATACTCTTGTTTTCATCCTTGGTTTCATGAAGGAGCTATTTCTTTTTCCTTTCAAGCTCACCGATTTGATAGCCTTGTGTCAGTTTTGTAAACTTGACAGATGTGTTCTGTTAAGGGAGCAGATCAAAGGGAAAGCTGGTGGGCCTCGAGGTTTTGGCTGTGACAGGATGAACTCATCACAGAGGACTGTGCTGACAAGTGCTGCTGCCAGGGCACAACGAGAGGCAGCTGCTTGCTTAGGGATGGGGAGCTGAGGGGTGCTGGCTGTGTCCCCACAGACAGGACAGCATCCCCAGGGTCTGAGCAAGGCAGGCAGGACACAGGGCTGGTCAGAGGGCCTGCCATCAGCCCCAGACATGGCAGTGAACCAAGGCCAGAGCAATTCCTGTCAGGAGCAGTTGGTGCTGGGACAAGGGACAGGGTTGGAGCAACGTCTACACCTCAGGCAAGGACTGAGCTGGGCTTGTGGGGGTTCCTAGGTGAGGCTGGTCAAAGAGCCCATTAGTGCTCATCAGTGAAATCAGGACCCACAAAGAGCTGTTTGCTTTTAATTCTCTTCTCTAGTTTCTGGTTTTTCTTCCTTTTTCTACCAACTGCAAACCTATCAAGGTGAACGCAGGTTGCCTCGTTTCTTCTGTGAGTGGCATCCTGTGTACACTCCTGTGAGTAACACTTAGGAGGATAAAATGCTGAAAGTCTTCTTCACACTTAAGGGACAAACAATTCAGTGCTCAGTTGCATGTGCTGAGTTCTCAAGAGACCCCCTAAACAATGTTCTCTTAAACAGAGCTCCATCTGTGTGAATCTACAAACCAGCACATAAGAGATCCTTTCTGCATTCACATCTTTGGACTTTTACACATACAATTCTAAAAACAAAACACTAGTTTACTTGCCCAGCCACATGCTAAAGAGGGAAATTCTGGATAGCACTGAAAACAGAGGAAGTTTTGCTCAGTGGAGATGGGATTTCATACTTACTTTTTTGCTGTCCTAACAGGTTTACCCAGGAATGTCATGGATGCATTTGGAAAGATTGATCAACACCTCCCTGGGGAGCTGAAAAAAAAAAAAACAGAACAGCTACAGAAACTTGCATTTCAAAGGAGGTCCTTGAGACCAAGCTGGTTGCAGAGAGATAACAGGGACTGTTTCCTTATTCTATTATCTAGCTTAATACAATGATTTTGAGATTAATTTCCCTCTTACTTATGCTCCATGTATTTGTCAGTCAAATTTGCTCAGTTATTAACCATTCATTTGCTATCCTGTAGCTTATTATATTAATTCATTTTACAAGACACCATGCAGGGATTCTTCCTTCTCTGTTCAAATAAGGCTAAATAAATAAATAAAGCAAATTAAGTTTTATGCTAACCTCCACAAGTCATGCTGAACTTGTCAGGAATATTTACCACCTGGGCTAAAAAGGTATCTACAAAATATCTAATTAGTGATATTGTTCATTAGCATACTTCTTTTTTTTAACTGTTATATCAGCATCTACTAATATGGCATTTATGATCCATACAGTTTACATTGCAGTTAATCAGGTCAAAATAAAATTAGCAGAACTCAGTCAGTTATTTTCATTGATTTATCCGTTCTAATGACATCATACTGAGTGAAAAGTTTCCAAGAGTGCCACATAATCATCATGAAACAATCCTGCCTCAACACATAATAGTCCATTGCATTGAAAAGTGGCACAGAAAATCCATTTAATGTTATCATCATGTTATTAGAAACATCTTGAAAATTAGATACTTAGTTATTGAATTCATCAGTTAGGAAAATATAAATAAACATAATATTCTTAGCCTGTGAATGTGAAAACAAAATACTGGATTTGTCTCACTAAAACCAATATATACTGCTGTTTTGGGCTAAATCAAAATGTGACATAGTTCTTTTCAGTGACATTTGAGAGCTTATTGACTAAAAGAAAGCTCTTCTAAAAGAAACTGGGTACTTTGCCACATATATCTCATTAACTTTCAATGGGCTTTTTGGAAAATTAGGTCACTAAGTTACCACTCTAAGCAGTATTAATGTAATACTTTCCAACATTTTCACATATCTTAACCCCAATATTTGAATACCTAAAGGTACATTCATAAGTCACCTATTTCTTGATTTTCCATTCTGTAATTTAATTGGAGCTCAGATTGACCCCAGCACTTCTAAAAATGCATCCTGTGTTCACTTAGAACTCTGTATCTCAAAAGACAACTTAAAATAGGCATCCCAAAGAGACAACACTGCTTTCATTTACCTAATTTGATAGTTTGATGTTACCAAATATTTCAATTTCTGGTTTTTTTTACCAACATGCCAACTGTTAAACAAAATACTGGGAAGCAGAATGTGCACACTATTAGTGTTTTTGGATCCAAGCAGATTTTAGGCGAAAGGAGGACACAGATGTAATTGAAATCAAAATTGTTAATTTCTTTCCCCTCATTAAGGACTCTTCCTTTGCTCACTCAGGTAAGTCAGTGCTATCTGTAAGAATCTTTCTGGCATACAAAAATCTCTCAAATGTATGTGGAAAACTACTCACTGAAACTATTCTACAGAAACTAACAGAAAAGTGCAAAACACCATTATGCAAACAAGAGACCCAAATTATTACAAATACCCACAAATATAAATGAAATTATTACAAAAATTAAAAATTCTGTTTATCCAGCGAAGACTGAAAAAAATACTGAGCAACTTGTGATTGAGGAGAAAAGATCAAAGATCCTTGTGAGACACCAGTTTTAGAAAAGGAGTCAACGATGCCAAGAAAATTTTGAATGCATTAGATTGCCATGCTTGAAATAGTATCTCTATCTCCTCTGTTTAATGTGTTTAAAATACAGTTTAGCTAATTACACTTTTGCCTACTGGACAAATCATCTATGGATGTTCCTAAAATCATTAATTGTTACTGGCTCCCACAAAAATATGGATATTAACTAAAATATCTTAATTTGTGGCATTTACTGTCAACCAGGCTAATTCCATAACCCAGGTTTGTCTACTTCTGGTTTCTTTTTTTGGCTTTTTCCAATTTAAAAATCTTCAGAAGGTGAGAGAGGTGTGTCTTGCAACAAACCCCCTTCAAATGGAAACAGAAGTCTGTCCCAGGCACTGCAGCAGTTCAGTCTCAGTATTTCAAGCACTGTGCAGCATTTACAGTTGGAAAGGAAAAGGGCTGCCTCCACTGGCTGCATCTGGCAAGCTGTCTGTCACATTAATGGATGGGAATTCCAAGTCTTCTTACAGCCATGGCCATGCTTGGGTTCATCCCTCTCAGCACAAGGCTTAACAAGGGCACTTCTTAAAAAAAACATTGTTAAATAAACTATCAACTCTGGTCTTCAGGATTAGTAGCTATTTATCTATTAAAATTCTTAGAAAACTTTTTTTTTTTCAGGCTTGCTGTGGTTATTAGCTTTTTGTTTTGGGGTTATTTCCCTTTTTTTTTTTTTTTTTTTTTGGCCTCCATTAGTTACCAGTTTCCATCACCAGATGATTCTGGTTTTAAGGAAGTGATAGGAGTAAATTAAATTGTGGACCTAATTGTCATCCTCTCCAATTTTATAAAAGGATCTAGCCCTAGGATGGGGATGTCTCATGCAGAGTTCCAGCAAAGGTACAGCTCAGTGGCACTGCCCTCCCTTTTGGGAAACTGCACCATTCCCCAGAACTTGGCCAAAAACATAACTAGAATACAAAACATATTCATCTGGATTTGTGTTCTTCTAGATTTAGAAAAGTGAGGGGAGAGGAATTTGTGATTAAAGTATTTTTGGCACCCCAAACAGGAAGATTGGCACTTGTTGAACTAAAACTGTTATTCCTGTAAAGTCTAGTAATTTATACATATTTCATATATGTGCATGCTTAATAATTTGGGGAGAGTCGTACATTAAGAGAACACAGAAAAGCCTAGCTTTTGTAAACCTTGCTTTAGAACACAGAAACCAATGTTTTAAAAAGAACAAAAGGAAAAAAACCAAAAGAACAGGAAATGCAGGAAAAAAAATGAATAGCAGACATGGCTGTAATGACCTATTTTCACAAAGCACACCCTTTACAAGTAAAGTGATAACTGAACAATAATTGGTTTTTGTAATATCTACACCCAAACTGTAGATAGCTGATCCATGCTTCCATGCTGTGAATGAGACTGCAATTGTAAATCAGATTCTAGTTTCCAGCTACCAGTAAATCAGATAACTTACAAACATTTAAGCCTCTCATTTTTTGTTTTACACATGTACGTGACCATATTCCATTTTTAGCTTCAGTAGATCATTTGCAAGTGAATTTAAGGATGATAATGGAGCTTCATAAAACAAACATTTGCTCCAATTTAAATGACATCAAAGTATTTTTATTCATCCCATTTGCCATAGCTTCTTTTTACAAATTTTCTCTGTGCATTCACATTCCTAAGATTAATAAAATTAATATATTTTTAAAATTGCAGTGTCCCTGTAATTACATTGGATACAAATTGCACACATTTCATTGCCTTCATTAAGCCTGTAGTCTTATGTGGCTCAGATGATTTGTAATTAAGTGGTTAATGGACAGTTTACTCTACTTTTCCAGCCTGCCTTCAAATTTTTTTTACCAACTCCTCCTAGCTTCTTGAAGCAGTTGTAGCCTTTGCACAGTGATATTTTCCTTCTCCCCTGGCTGAAGGAATCACCTACATGGAATTTCAGGAAACTCACAGTAATAAATCAGCACTGAATTGCACAGAAATTAGTTTATTTCACTGAAAAGCTTTCTTTCTAATTAAATGTTGCTGCCTATAGTATCAAAAATTGTGAATCTGTAAATCATAATGTGGCTATTAACAGTTAATTAAGTACCAGAACACTTTTATTCCCTACAGTATTAACATAAAAGGGTATGTAGATTAAGTAAAAATTCAGTCTAGATTCCTTGCAGGTAGTCGAAAAATTGTTAAGTTTACCAGCATTTCTGAGAAAGAGATGTGGGAAGCCAGAAACAGGTAAAAGACTAAATTGTAAATTTTTCCTGTGCTCTTCTCTCAAACCAGGGATCCAAAAATATTGTGTATTACTCCAGCAGGTCATTTGACATAACAAGATCCAGAGACACAGCAGGTTTCTACTTCACACTCTGATGACCAATTTTTTCCAGGTTTTTCCCATTCAGTTCAAGGCTTCTTTTGAAGACAACTAAATAAAAACCTCTCCAAAGCCTAAAAAGACTTCAGACAAATACTGGTTTAGTTACAGGAAATCTACCCCACGCATCCAGCACCTTCAATTTGTTTGTAGAATCAGGAAGAGCAGGGGTCAGACAGTTCTCCAGCCTCTGCTTTAGTGTGTGCAGGCCAGGGATGGGGAGAAGGATGGACAGGGCTTTCTGCTCACAAATGGTTATTGAGTCTCCCACCAGATATCAGATATTTTCTCTCTACACCTTCTCTGACAATGATCAGATGCACAAAACATCCCAAATGGCTTCAAATATCCTGAAAAATCAAATCCTTTTGATCTCTGGTTAGCTACCAGTTAAGTATGTCCTGCCTACATCAGATCAATAAAAGATGCCAAGAGCCCAGCATTTTGAAAGGTATAAGGCTTTGCTTTTGCTTTGACAGTCAGGATCCAAAACAGCTGAAGTTATTGAAGCTTTAGAATCTCATCAAATGCAAATTTTCAGCTTCGGTACACAGAAGGTTAACACTGTACTGCTTAGGCCTGGAGTAATATATGAAAATATACAATCAGTGACTTCAGGAAACCCATCTAAGCCCTGCATGTACATTTTTCACTTCACCAACTACTCTGGTGGTAGCCAGTAGATCTA
>VZTR01011732.1:172996-187163 GCA_013400775.1 Chaetops frenatus
TAAGAAGCCATCTCTTAATAGAACACCACAAATTAAATCAGCAGCACCACTAAGTATTTGCAAATATACATTCACTTACATAGATAGATGCATCATGATGCATTTCTGACTTATTTCAGTCACTTTCCATAAACATTCAAATGAACATATTTATTTTGACACAAATATATATTTAAAAATAAAAAAAAAAAAGGGATGTGAGTAATGAGATGGTGGTGCAGCTGCATAAGTCCTTGTGTTAGATGTATTTGTGTGCAGTTTGACAGCTTTTTTGTGGGATTATGGTTCATCAGAACACAGTACAGAAAAAAAAATAATTTGTTATTCAATATATTACTGAAATTCAGACAGTCCAGAGATAATTGATTTGTATTAAAGGCAAAGAAACCACAAAATTCTAGATTGAAAGGGGTAGTAGAGAGGTGCTTTATGACTCAAGTACAGTTGTAGTGGAAACTTTAGATCGGAAAACTATAATTTGCTAAGTCAATTTGCACTGTGATCAGGACACTAGGGTATGATGGCTAATAATAATTTCAAACATTTCTTTCAATAATGCCTGGTTTTATTTCACCTGGAAACTTTTCTTTTTACGTCATACTATCTCCACATTTCAGATATGACCATTCTATTTAAAATGGCTGAAGAAATATACTTATTGAAATTACAGACAAATACTAGCTGTTACCATTCCTTTAAAATGTGTATACTTTCTGTAAGACTGATAAATTTGAAATTAACAAAACATACATACACCATCAAAATGTTTTACAAAAATTTTAGAGTTGTTTACATTAATTAATCCTGTAAATCTCTGTTTTCTTGATAGTGTGGTAAATGTGTGCTGCATAATGGATGTATTTAATTTAACTCCATTTTGCTTTGTTTTTTCAAACTAATCCAGTATCACCTAACATGAAGCTGATAATATTTTTGTCCAGTAATTACTATCAAATGAAAATCAAATAAGATGCAAGCTTAGACCTTTGTGTAGAAAAATATGTCAACATCTATTTAAATTTAAGCATGGAGTGGATTTTCTTTCTGTTAAAATCATTATGGATGTTCACATGATTAAATCTAAGCAGGCCACCAAGTGGTAAACTGGATTTGGGCCCAAATACTTAAAGGAAAAATCAATCCTTTGAAAGCCACCAAGAAATCCAAGTAGAGAAAGCCAGGGTTCTCACTTACCAAGATTTAGGAGAACAGTCAAAAATGATTAACTGGAATCAATTTGCACATATTGTATGCACTGTATTTAGATCACACAAATTACTTCATATTAGCAAATCAATACTTCCATTCATTGCAAGCTCCAAGACTGATTATCCCTTGCAACTCTGAAAAGACCATAGAGCATTTTTATCCATTAATAATTCATATAAGGATAAAGGCATTCTCTAGGCATATAGATTAAAATAGATACTTATAAATATACCTTTGATTAATATAAAAGCTCAACTAAAGAGCATTCTGGAGTTTGTTTTGCAAACAGCCAAAGAAAAATTGCAGTATTTTATTTGCAGATTCCTATTCTCTTCCTGAACTATTCAGTATTTTCCCTCATAGCAATCCCATCCCACTGTAAGCAGTGACTATGAGGAAAACACTGGGAGAGCAAAATTTGCTTATTTGGAAATGACCACCTGAGCTACATCAAAAAATTTTTAAAACCCCAGGACTACCTGGTTTTTAGACAAGTAATCCAGCTGTAATAAGATAGCAACAATTCCTGACATAAAAATACATCTAAATGGGGCATGTAATATAACGACACTTGGGCTGGGATGAAAATTGGAAAATACAGGTTTGAAACATAATGGTCTCAGTAAGAATGTGGCATTCGGTACTAATATAGGTGGGTGCAAACTCATTCTGTTTGCTGGCAGAATTGTTCTCAGCTGAAAACGGCGAGATTGCAGTCCCAGAGAGCTGAGCTGACAAGCCCACAGAGAGCTAAAGCAAACGCCTGCACGTTCAGGTCTCTGCCTGTGTGGCTATTCAGCTTCCAGAGCAGACCCCTCTCATCCCTCATCTCCTGGGTGAATTGCTTCTCATTCTAGGGCAAGTCACTTCATCTTTTTCTTTCCCCTCCCACTTCCATATCTTACCCTCTCAGCGTGAAAGCTCTGCAGAGCGATGCAGGCACGATTTCAGCTGGGACTTCTGGATGCTTCTGTAATGTGAACACCAGCAATAAATCGGGAGGGGATAATAGAAGTGTCAAGCGAGTCCTAAGTGCAGCAGCAGAGCTGTAATGTACTGTACGACACCCTACATCTGACACCATTCTTCAAGGACTCTGCACAGCGTGGTTTATTCCACAGCGATAATAAATGTATCCGTGATGCATCTCCAAGCATTACCCAGCGTTCAAAATGAATCACAGTAATGTTACCTTCACTCCTCTCCAACAAGGAGATAATACTTTTTTGGATGTGATACCACTCTGTATAGTTTTTGACAAACTGGAAATACTTCAGTGAAATAAGGCTGTACGGGCAGCACATGATTCATTTTGAGGCAGCAGCATGTGAAAAGACAGTCCTGAAATAAGTGTGGCAATTCAATTCATATCTGTTTAGTTATGTTTGTTTATAGAGCTACTTCTAAAGGTTCTAGATTCCAGCAGATGCTTCTTTGCAGCTCCTCCCATTCCCCATGAGCAATAGATTCTGGGAGGTTCTTGAGAGGCTGCAAGCTAAGCAGGAAATACCAGCAGGTGTGTGAATCACGAGTACATAGAAAGATTGGAGAGTAATCAATGTGTAATTTTTAATTCACCATTAAGTCGATGGTGCTTTTTCAAAATTTGAATACTGCTGTTGGTTCTCTTATTTTCTCTCATAAATCAGTAAACCTGGTTACTGGTAATCCTGTGAATGTTACTGTGAAAAGCACAAATGAATCAGTAATATTTTCTATTCATGGTGTTGTTTTTTACTGTATGTTTGCTCAGCCCACACTACTCTTCATTCTCTTTGAGCAGTTTGGGCTGATATAATGTTTCATGATTTTGTAAATCCTTCTAAATATCAAATGTTTTCCTAAAAACCTCAGTAAGTTCTGCCAAGTTCAGCTGTTCCCATGTTAACTACTAATTTAACAATGCTCAAAAAACACATTTATCAGTCTTTGTGTCCTCTTTATAAATCAGTGCTAATAGACATTGCAGCAAACAGCATGTTTTGTGTCCTGTAGTTTTAGCAGTATTTTCTGTATCTTCCCAAGAAAATTTGGCGTGTTCCCTTAGTTTCTACTACTCTACAAAAACATCTTTTTCTTCCATACTACTGATCACGCCTATTAATGCTCTTGGCAGAAGACTTTCTTTTTTCTATTGCTAATAATTTTTGAAGGCTAATAGATGATTTTTCTGAGTGTGATTCTTCGTCAGCTTTTGATCATTCTAATTGCCTTATTATAATCTGCTCTCCTACCGTGATAAAGGCTTTTAATGTTTCACGCACTAGGAAGGAAAGGGGAGAAAACGTGAGCAAAAATCTCTTTTTGTTCCTGGAATAGTACCACCTCCACAGTTCATAACTGTTAGGGGAAAGAATTCATTTTGGCCCTCTGTTGTGTCAAAGTTTCATCCCCCTCCAGTGGCCCCACTGTCTCTTTGTGATTTTGTTCACTTCAGCAGCAAAATGAATTGATCATCGCTGCTCCTTTTGCCACCTGTTTCGCATGATACTTTAACATCCCAGAATAATGATTTGGACTCACTTCTTTAATTTTTCTATGAAATGTACATCTCATGCCTTTTTTTTAATACAGTTTCTTGTGTAATAAAAAAAAGCATATCATCATTACGTTTGCCCAGGACCTGAATTTTATAATCTCAGTTTTAACACCCTTTTCTCTATTACAAGGACAAGCTTTACAAAGAGGAGATTTAAAAACATGACTGAAGTTGTGTAGATTTGCCCACCATTTTGAGTTCTGTCCTTTGAGAAGTTAGAAATGGCTCCAAATAATAGTCTCTACCACCCTCCATGTTATGCTGCCTTTGAATTTCAAGCTTCAGAAACATACACCAGAAGCTTACAACTAGTATCACCAAATTCCTCACTAAAAAAACTTTCCAGATAATCTTCCAATGATTTTGTAGCCCATTTAATTCAAAAACATATAAATTTAATGTTATGAAATTTTAATCTTTTTTTTCTTTTTCAGTCAACCAAAAATGCTCATAGAAACATGCTGGCTTCAATAAATATTTTTTCCAGAAGGAGTCCTCAGGGTCATAGTGGAATTAGTGCTCAAAACAAAAGGCAAAGGAAAAAAAAGAACAGAGACAAACAACAACACTTCTGCCCAGGTATGGTCCAACTCCATTAATTCCCAGGAGATTATCCTAATATGGATTGGAGAAATATTCTGCCAATAGTCCCATGAATATTTATTTTTAATAACTGACACCAACAGTAGGAAGAAGAACAAGATAAGAGCACTGGCCTTACAGTACTGCAGCAAAAGTGTTCAGTGCTCAGCAGGAAATCTGGGTTCCAGTTATCCTTTTAGTTTGCAGCCTAGAGACATTTTAGAAGGTAATTGGGACTGTGCTTCCTGACTTACGGCTGCTGAAGTTTTACAAGTCTGAAGAAGGGACATGACTCCAGGTATTTTGAATCCCAGGATGTGGAAGATATTTTCTGGATATTAGCCTCCCTCTGCCACCCTCTTGTAAGGCTCCCCTTTGGAGAATTGTTCTGCTGTAGAGAGCTAAATATTTCATTTGGACAAGAGAGACCCAAAGACTGCACGGTTTGATGGCTACAGGAGCTGCCTAGAAGACTTGTATTCTGTTATCAGTTACAGAAAAAAGAGCCAGAAGAAATTATCTGAAATCTTTCTTCAATATTTCTGGTGGAGCAATTGTCTTAGAGAAGTATCAAGATACTCAGTACAGTGGCATAATAAGGCCATGCTGTTCTGGGGAAAAGGAAGGTCTACTAACAAGGTCTGCTTCCAAAAATGGTAATCTCACATTTTTCTTGTGGAACAGAACTAGTGAACACAGTTAGATTGATTTTATTTTTTTTATCTGGGTAAATTGTTCAGTCATATAATTATGCTCAGCCTAAAAATTCCTTGCAATTTGAATTTTTTTTTGTCATAGTATACCTATTTTAGTTCTTCCTGTTTCAGCACATAAAAGGTACAGCTTTCTTTACATTTAATTGTATAATAATTAGTTATTATTATAAGTCAAAGGAAAGTAAATGCAGATGCAACTTGGTAATCCAAACACAAAAATCGCATTGTTCTCACTATAATTATTTTGCTGGTCTATTTAATTAACAGTACAGACCTGTATGAACACTTTTAAACTGATCTGCAACAAGTTTCTTGTGATTTCACTTAAATCAGTAAGAAATCTACTTAAGGTAAATCAATATAAGCCTTTTGTAAAACCATTTAGAAGTCACTATATGAGGGCTTCAGGATTGTGACTAAATTGATTAATTTAATTGTGAGTTCAGTTAATCAGATGCTGCTTTTGTATGGATAGAAGGGCTAAAGGTGTGACACAGTGTCTTGTCTGCACTGACTCCATACCCTCCATACCAATTTTTAATGTTTATTAGATTTATTATCTTGTTAATGTTTTGGCCTTCTTCCAAAAGGGCAAAACATCAACCTTATTTATACATTCTGTGATCTATCCCTCGCTCAAAAACAATCACCTACTGGTAACCCTTTAAATACCTCTGGCCAAATCCCAAAATAAACTTTCCTGGTAATAAACTTGGAGATGGCAGCCAAAGTGCTTAAACACCTCACCCTTTGGGATTATGAGCAACACATTGTTCAAAGAATGGTTTCCTTCCAGGCTGCAAGTAGAAAATAAACACCCTATTGATGGTAGGCCTAGTGACAGCTTTGAGTACCAGTGCTCACAGTTAGGTGTTCTCTGAGGTGGACCAGCAGAGCTGTGATGGGATTACAAACCAGAAGCTGTTCACCCTTAAAGAGAATCACATCTGTTGCATTCTGCAGGACACAGCATGAAAATGAACATAGAAATGGCAAAGTCTGAAGATATCGTGGTAGAATCAGAATGATGATAGACATCAGGTAGTCCAGGCAGCCAATAACAATTCCTCCAACTGCACTTTCCTTTAGTGCTCATTCCCCCCAAAAACAGAGAAGAGTGTGTTATGACCTAGCTACTAATTAAAAGAACGATAGGGTCCTTCTGGTGCCCCAGATTCTGGCCCACACATACAGTTATCCCTCCGTTTTTTTACTGGATTGCTCCCTAGCTTGACATTTTCCCAACACAAAGGAGAATCCCTCTTTAGTAATTTTACAAGATGTGAAGTATGACTTTAAAAGCTTAAAAAATAAAAACCTCTGCAAAGACTAGCTAGTACTGCATTTCTGGGGAGTGTCCTTCCCTCCCTTCCACTCCACATAAGTATGTGGAATGGGTTTAAGATTTTCAATAAAAGTAATACAGTATCAGAGTGGCTTGGAAAGAGTTCTGTGTTCATTTGTCCTTTTAGAAAAGACAGTGATCATGAAACCATGACCTTCAAAAACCCTGAGACCTCAAATCTGCTGAACAAACTTCAACCAAAATGAACTGAAAGCCTCTAGGCACATTTTCCTGAAATTAAATGACTTTGTCGTGACATATAAGCAGATTCCTTGAAAGACTGCTGTGATATTTACAGGTATGTTTTCATTATGATCACATTTTTCTGTGCAAGAGCATGGAATAATGCATAGGAATAAACATTCTTCTAACACTAAGATAAATTCAGAGAATAAATATACGGATATATTTCTACTATAGCAGCTGTGGTTTTGTGAGAAAACTAAAATGTTCCTCTCTTACATCTTTAATAATAAATAGCCATGGAGACAGCTATGCAGCCAGTGGGGGGGGAGGGGGGGGAAGGGGGGGAAAGACAAAAAAAGATAGAAAAAGAAAAAAAAAATGAAGACAAAAAAGGACAGTAATAATTGATCCAGAGCTATGCCATATATTATACATTAACAAATACCTTCATATTATAAAGAATGCATTCTAAATAATAACCACTTATACACAACTGTAAATGTGTGCAATACATTACAAAAGCCTAAAGACATGTTCTTTTGTCTGGACTGCTTACAAGCTACCAGTTATAAATATTCTAATGAGGTTTTTATACCTCTAATGTCAGTGTGGTACCGGAGTGCCTTTCTATTAGTGCATTAAGCTACATGACTAGCATTTTTCTGTCTTTCTGTCCCCAGGTAGAAAACTGCATGTATTTAAAAATAATTAATATTTTATTTTTTATCTATGAGGTGCATGCAGTTTCACTAGGAAATGCAGACAGAATAATATCTATCAAATTTAACTGTATTGAATTTCAAGTACTAGGCAAGCCTTCTGTATTAAAATAAGTATACTTATAATGCTGAATTGGTAGAGAACAACAGCTAGAAATGTCTTGAGGAATATTCTTCATGCCCTTAGCAGCAAGTAGATTTCATAATCCGTGTTCCAGAGCAACCACTGATGAACGTTTTGGTTGGATTTTCAAATATGCACAGCATTGGCTTAACTTTGCTTCAGCTGGGAGTTTTATCATATACGGTAACGGGAGGAGGTTTGGGCCACTGCTTCGTGCATCTGCAAACTCCAGGCTCTGAAGAGGGTGTGAGAGCACAGCAGGGAGCCCAGAAGACCCTGGCTGGCTGCTCAGGGACCTAATTAATCTGCCCCAGTTCCATCCCAACCCGACGCAGATCTTTGTTCGCCTCCCTACGTGCAAATTGCAAATTTCTTCCCGCTACGCCAAGTGTAGTCAGCAATAGAGGTCAGATGTTTCTCACTGGAAGTTACAGTTAACTTTACCACTTCCCAGTTTTTGGATGGAAAATTGAAAGTTTCAAATAAGAAAACATTTACACATTACTTCCCGCTAAGGTTACCCCAGAACACCTCTGAGTTACCCAAAGAAATTCTGTGCCTGTATTTTATTGTGCCATTTCGTGTGTTGCACTCACTATTCATGACGCTATTTTCCTGTTAAAATCCTTTGCTCTCCCTTTCATTTCCAACGTGTAACCATCCAGAGATTTCAGATCTCAAATGTAGAATACATTTTAGTTAGGTTTAATAGGAAAATTTTGATACTCCAAAATGTTATTTTCTACTGGGGACATAAACAACATTGTACTAAAGATATTTATAACTTAAATTGTGACTAGATCTGTACAACTTCTTTGATATTGCAAGGAAAGCATGGAAACACATCCAGTTTTAAAAGATCAGTGCAGTTTGAAAGGTCAGTGCTGTTGTCAAAACTATGGGTCCTTCTAGTTTGCTTCCAGCATTTGCTTGGGAACTAGACTCCCAAGGACAGACTATGCAAACTCAGAGGCCAGGGAAATGTTCTACAGTTACATAGGAAACTACTACCCAGCTAACCTACCTAGATTCCTATAAATGGTAAATACAAAATTGATTCCTGCTTAATTTTTCATGCAGATATTTCTCTTTTTCTCTTTTCAAAAAAATAGAGGAAAAAGTTCCTTATAGCAAAGTATCACAAACTGTGCAGCAGGAAGATGTGAAGAGCTCCATCACCAAGAAGGGGTTTTTAAAAGCGTGATCTGTGTTATGCAGCAGCCTGACATTCAGAGTAATGCATTGCATTACTGCAGTGTCTTACCCAATCCATTACTACTCTGGAGTACACATTCCCATGGCCCCATCCCCCAAAACACAGCAGTCATTTCAAAAGGACCTCTCTAGAATCTAACTTCACTAATTTCTGTTTCTGTAGCCTCGAATGACATAAGTTCTGAACTGCATTTCTCCTTCACACACCAAGACCTGTTCACAGAACCATATTTTTCATTTTTAACATCAAGAAGTGTGATATTTTCATTCAAATAGCTTCATTGTTACAATACCATAATGATTAGCACTTCCAGAGAACTCCTGAGCTCAGAAAGACTGACGAGGCAGATTTCCTTATGGATGTTTGTCCTCACTTCCCCTTCTATCTACATTACCATGAAGTCACCTAGTGTCTCATGGCTTCCTTTTTCACCCCTTTTGTGCTCCACACCACCTTTGCAAGCATCCCTGGGGCTTTCCCTTGGCCAGCAGACAGCACACATAGTCACCAGAGAATTACTGACGTGCTGACTGACCTGCTGCCTGCAACCAACCAGGGTATAAAACAGCTGAGTCGTTTCTGGGTTTTCCTTTAGAGCATGGGGAGGACAAACCTGGCTTTTTGCTATTTCATCACTGCTTTGGGTCTTCATGAAACCCGCAGTTTCAAGATTCCTACATTCATTCCAAACTAGATGAAGCCAAACAGCTTAAAAGCTACTGGGGAGGGATTAGCAGATAAGAAATCAGACAGCTTTCACCTCTGCCCTCAAAAAGAGAAGAAATATCAGGATCATTCAATGGTTCACCAGCAAGGAAAGGCAGCAGTCACGTAGCACCTTGCCAGCAGAGGGAACCAGAAGGATCTCACAGCTAGTCATAGAGGTCAGAATTTTGTCAGAAAAACGTGAAGATGTTCAGAATTATCTCTGTTTCAAAGATCAGAGATCACCCAGTCCTGTCATTTTCCCAGTACTTAATAGTGTAGATTTGTAATAGCAGAGAACTGGGACAGCAAACCCTTCAGTGTTAAGCTATTATCTCTTTGAGTCAGCTATATTTGTGAGCTTTAAATCCTGTTAGGTTATCTGTTCTTGATTACAAGGTAATCAAGAAGTGGAAGGGCATAACCAAACAGTCTTATGTTTTATTTCTAACCTCAGAAATGGATTTAAGTCTAAACACGTCTTGTTTATCTACTCAACTGAGCCAGCTAGCCTATGAAAATAATCACAGATCTGATCTCAAGATTCGGTCCAGTGCAACAGTGGGAATGAAATGGTGGTTAAGGAAGCTGACCTAGGATGCAGGAGCAGCCAAGTTCATCTGGAGACTTCTGATCTATTTCTCTCATGTGCCCAGAGGTAAATTACTGTGGCACATTTCCATATGTAAACCCTGTTCACTCAAGAAAGCTTGAGAGACAGACAAACAGCACCTGAATAAAGGTACACTCCAAGAGTCATTGTTCATCCAGCTTTTAAAACGTTTATGCCTCCCTGAAATGTGTAACATCTTGTTTGCCTGACACAAAGAGGTTTTGAGAAGAAAAATAGACTCGGTGTAGGTATGCAAAGTACAATCATATTTTGGCAGAATCAGCAACAAGTAAGAATAAAAGGAAGGAACTGCTCAAGAGTGTGTTTTATGCTGTTGGTAGGGTACAAAGGCCTTCTAACTGGACCTGATCCAAATGCTGATGAAGAAAAGGGACATTTTTAGCTGAACTTAAATAAACTTGAACATGAGCAACCCCAGTTAACTGTGTACAGGACTCTATCATAGTCTTTTAACAGGGGTGCACAGATCACATCTGAACCCTCAGTGGTGCAAGACCACATCAAAAAGACCACACTCTAATGCCATTTAATAACTTCACAGTCAACTTAAATATTATTTTCTCTCATATTTTGACTATACTTAATTAAAGGACGAATCTGTGCAAATACTTCAAACATACAACATCAGCAAATTAAACTGACATTTGGTTAAAGTTGTGTTTGAACTCCAAAGTTATTTAAATCTGGTGGCAAATTAGAATGATATTCTAGAAAGTAAAATGTCATAAAAATTTATGAAGACAATGCATTTGATTATACTTCAAGGAAAATATTTCATCTTGGTTCTTAGGATTTTTACTTACATTCACTAATCCAAAAACTCCAAGACAATAAAAGGAGCAAGGGGGGGAAAAATAAAAAAGAGATTGCTTATACAGCTATGATATGATCCTTTGCTGATTAGTTGGCGACCATATAGCTAAAGATTAATTTTACTGTTTTGCCAACATGAAAAAAAACAACAAATGGAAAGATGCATAAAAAATTTTAAAATCCATATTTCTATTGATAAGAAATCTCAAAAGTTCTTATTCAATAAAAAATTCCTATTAGAATTTTTAAACACAGCAGATTATTTAAAACATTTTTGGGCCAGAATTCTTCAATTTTAAAAGATAAAGCAGATTTTTCAACCTTGGTTCCATTTCTTTGTGTATTTTTTTTTAATTAATGTATTTTTTTGAATTAGACTCCAAAAGCCAAAATAATTAAAACCATCTGCAGAACGGGAATGTCTCATTTTTTCATGTTATATTACTTCTTCAGCATTATTATAAGTTCAACCTGTCTGATGTGAGTCTAATTCTTTACTCAGTCTTAGGCTAAATCCCACTGGAAAAGTGGCATATTGTGATTATTTGAAAAAAAGCAGAGAAAAGAGATACTAAAGGCTCCCTGCTAATGAGTATAAGAGAAAGATATATGCCAATCTACAGTGTAGTACGTGTAAACTGAACTGCCAAACAATAAACAACAATTCTTCATTACAGAGAGAGATTTTTTTTTAATGTTCATAGATAATAAGTGAAGAATGAACAAAAACACCAATAATAGAAAACATAATAATATTAACAATTAATAATAAAAAATTATTATTGTTATCAATAATAATAATATACAATTTGGAATTTATAATATTTGACTAATTCTCCTACAGCCTTTGACTGAACAAATGTAATTCAGGTCTCTGGTACATTCACTAATTATATGAAAAGATAGGTGAATAATATAGGTCTAGTAAGATATTACTAATTTTATTAATTTTTTATCTACTTAGCTGATTACGTAACAACTTAATTCTGCTTCAGTGAGAAGGAATGTTGTGCTGGAGAATGGGACCCAACAACAAGAGCATTGAACTGATCAAAAAGATTAACAACTGTGCAGACAAAATATTTAGAAATTACAGTTTCACGAAGTTGTTTGGGGTACTCGAAGTTTTTAGCCTCCCGGAACCCTCACTAACACTCCTTGCACTTCCAGAATCTTAACTCCATGCAATTAAGAAAAAGAATGATGAAAAAGAAAACTGCTTTTGGGTTGTCTACAAATTAAATTCTCTAAAGCCTGATGCTGCAGCATCAGGTTAAATATTTCTGCTTGCAATATTATTGACCAGACACCATCTCATCACCAGATCTCAACACATTCTACCAAGGAGGAAAAATTTTTAGATAGAGGAACCCACAGTGAAAAAAACTGAATGCCTATAATTAACTGGTATATTCATATGGTAGAGGCAGCAGTGGTAAATATTGTTTTAAAATATACATTGTTGCAAAGCATTATTTTTAAATTGCCAAGAGGAAATTGGTGCTACTTGACAGAATTACCACAAGGGTTGGTGTAACTTTATCCCTAAAGTACTTGAGAACCCAGGAAGGAAAAAAAAAAAAAAAAAANGCAGGCCACTGGCAAGCCCTGAAACACTGCCTGGCCACCCCTGGCTAAGAACACGAGACCTGGGACTGCTTGGTGATCACTCATCACCCCATTTAGCCACTCTCCATGCATGCAGTGTGTACTGAGATGACTTTGTGCTCTTGTAGCTGCTTAATCAAAATTCTTTGCCCTCCCAAGTCCCCTTTTGCCATAAAAAGCCTCTCTTACTTCACCTGCTCTCTCAGACCTATCAACCCAAACCGTAATCTCATCCAAAAGGTGTCATATCAGCTTTACAGTATCTGTCTCCCACAAGTCTCACAGGTATTATTACCCTGATTTCACTCTTCATAATTGAGTCCTACATCAGCCATGCCATTATTTCTCCTAAGATGCATGTCAGTCTGACAGGCCTATAATTACCATTGTAACCTCTTTCACCCTTTCAAAATATTGCCTCAACAATAGATTTCCTCTCATCTTCTGGATTTTTCCAGTGCCACTTGTATTGAAGAGCAGTGGCAGTGGTCCTCTGGGACAGTTTTTCTGTTACATTTGGACATAGTATAAAGAAATGCTGATTTTAAAAGGTCCAAGTTTAGGTCCATTTTCATCCTCATTAATTGTTGAAACGAGGTATTTCAGCTTCAGCATCATCATCACCCTGTTCCTCTTCCACAGAGAACCAAGAGGAACATTCTGGATCAGCACTAACTTTGAATTTTACACATTAACCTGTAGCAAACTCCACTAGGCAAAGGCAGCAAGTTAGGCAACAAGGGAGCAATAGATGAGACACCTGCTTGGAGAGTAAAAAGGTTTGCAAGAATAGATTATCAGTCTTATAGAACACAGAAAAGGAAAAGTTGTTTGGTTCCCAGGGTGAGGACTACTAAGGAACCCTAGGGATTTGAAGGGACAGATACAATTTGGCAGATTAGGGAGAAAAGGATCGAGGTACAAATGAAAATCTATTCAAATTGAAACCTTGAAAATCATTAATCTTTACTTAAGTAATTTTTTCCCCTCTCATTTCTTATTATTTATCACCTTCCAACTCCCCTGCTACTGCTGACCCCCACCTACTCCTGCTTAACCAACAATTTCCCTGGCATCATTTTATTCTGCCTCCTCAATCCACCCAGAGGAGATCACTGAGCACACTTGAGCTGGGAAACTCGGTATCTTAGCTAAAAAAAAGCTGGACACAGAATTCAGAAAAGTAGTTGGTTAGCCAAGTAACAGAAATATTTGTTGATTACTTCTGTTTTTCCTGTATTATTACATACATTTCTGCCTTTTCCACATGGTAACAAGCCAGCACCAGGATTACTATTTTTTTCCACTTTAAAGAACTTTTCAAAACCCTTAATTAAATGGCCATTTCTTCGTGTAGCCTTCTGCTTCCTTTACAAATGTCTTCAAGTCCTAACTTCTCATTTCTATTCATTTATTCTTTGCTATCAACTTTCTTTTTTTCCCATTTGTTTCATTATATATTACAGCTGCTTTCTCTTCCCCTTTAATTGTAAAACGTTTTTAATTTGTTTGGTTTTAATTTTAAAAAATGCCAATGAGCTGACCCTGAAACATTTCACTCAAGACATCCCTAATTTGATAAAACTTTTGTCAAAAAAAGCAGAGGATTCAGGGAAAAAAACTCAGATGGCATTCCTTGGGACTGCCACAGGGCTATGCACTCTCTCAGTGCTCCTAGCTCTGGGGAAGATCCAACATCAAAACCAAAAGAAAAAAAAAAAAATATAAAAACAAACAAACGTAACACAACAACAAACCAACAAAACTCAAG
>VZTR01011732.1:216027-303132 GCA_013400775.1 Chaetops frenatus
TAACTTACTTAATTCCTTCCTAGCACATTAAAAGGCACACTGAAGCCTCCAGACTACTTAAATGTAGTAAGCATTTCAGCACTGCTGAGCTTTGACCTAGCCTGTCCCAGCTACAGGACTCACTATGTGCAAGATCAGTTTACAGACACTTGCCTTGGGGTCTCCAATCGGTAACAGAGCAAACCATACAAGTCACAGAATCTCTACAGATTATCTGCACAAAACCACAAGTGATGTGGAGAGACCTACCCTGGATTTCGGTACTGAGATGAATTTCACCCGAAGAGGAAACATTGCTGTGAGCAATGACAAGAAGAAGGATAGCTATCAAAACAATTTTATATAAAGGATATTAAATCCTTATTTTATTTACAGTCCTTCTGAAATTTTTATCTTTGGACTCACTTGTATGTATACACTTCCCCTTAAATCATTGCAGAGTTTTTTCACAGGTTTTACTTGACAAATTTACCTCCTCTGAAGAGGTGCTTCACCCCTCAGGAGTACAACAAAAGCTCATAAAAGCATATTGCAAACTTTTAACACCATTATTTAGATTCTTTGGAAGAAAAGTCTGGGTTATAGAAAACCTGATGATTAGGAAGCCTTTGGGTGCATTCTGATTCTAGACTTGTTCCTGTAAAGCCTGCATTTCACTCCCAGGGAATGCAATAAGCCAGAAACATCAGAGTACACAAGGAAGCAGCATCTTGCCAACCAGCATCAACACAAAAAGAGAAATGAAAAGTAGTCTTCAATACATGAAGGAGATCAGAAGGGCTGTCTGGGTCTCACTCTCATACTCATATAGCTTCTACTTCCAACATTTGTAAATATTTGCTTTTACTTCCGTGTCGTGGTCAAGAAAAACTGAGGTTGTTACTAAAATGTCACTGAGCAGTGCATCTGAGGATATACATTTGAAATCTATGTATAAAGGAAGAATTGATTCAGCTGACCTTTCCATGTTACTGTGAATCCAGATATTCTAATGGCTAATGCAGGAAGTTAATGCATGTGTCACACTACACTTCCACTTGCTTCAGCCTTCCACTCTACAGTTGTTTACAAGTACCAAAATGCCAATACCAAAAAAAAAAAAAAAAAAAAAAAAAGAACTCAAATACTTTAACTCTAATGAAATCTATGAGATTTTTTCATTTCCTTTCATCTGAAGAGCACAAGAATAAACTGAAGCTCTTCAGTAATCTGCTTGTAAAGGGCCAAGAAAGGCCTTTAGACAAGAAGTACATCTGCACTCCTAGCAGATATCTGCACCAAAGAATGCAGAACAACTTACAGACAGCAGCTACCCCAGCTTTAAAGGAGCTAGTCCAGGCTTCCATGTCTCAGTAGCACAAAGTTCCCACAGGCATATTGATCCTGCTGGAATGTAATTTACCCTGTCCTGGTGTACTCCCAATGAATAAATGGTGCACCTTGTTAAGGAAAATGGTGTTCAGAGTGCCCGGGGCACATTGTCTCCTTCTGTCCAGGAATTGCAACAGCTGTGATTCAACCAAGACATCACCTCTCTGTTAGCTGCCCTATTTGATGTTGAAGCTAACCCCGACTACTGTATGCAGAAAGCAGCACAGTTATTGACAAATAAATGCAATTCCCCTACAAACCATGAAAGGCTTCTTATTTGACTTAGAAATCAGAGCTTAGGAACACACACATTTCAAAGGCAGTGAGACTGAAATGCTATCGATCCACCAACACACTTCTATCTAAGGCTGTGGGCATGTTCTGATTTGCTTGTGGGGAAGCATTTTCTGTGTAAATGAATTGCTGCTTCTTCAGCTGTCAAATGTATAAAGCACACAAAACAGCTAGAAACCATCCAATAATAGCATATTATCTCATAAACCTGACCTTTATTAGAAATAACTCAGGGAAGAATTGCAGTGGGTGTAGAGCAATTTAAATTGTGACTTTTTGGATAGAATAATAGAGATTTGTCACCTTTAGAAAATGTAAGTAACAAAAAAGCTTTCAGTCCTAAAATGTGCCTTAGATAATTTAAATGCATATAAATTTTATAATTACAAACTAAAGCTCGAACGCTTAGGGAGCAAGTTTAATAGTTTGTGTAGAGGGAGAGGGATGATGTGCAAGGTGAGAAAGAAAAGGTTGGCAGCTTTAACCCACCTTCAGATTATCAGAGTTTTAAAGCTGGTCCTGATCCAACTCAGGCATCTGCTTTATTCTATAATGTGTTATCTTCCATTGCCAAAAATATTTGGAAAGCAGCAGGCAAAGCAATAACAGACAGCAAGACAATGGTCAGATCAACCTTTCACAAGAGAACTATCCAATGGAATATCCAGGTCTCAAGTGCAAATTCTGCTTTCTTTCTTGCTTTGAAGAAATAGAGAAAATGCAGGGTCAAGCATGAAATCCAGAACCAGCTGTTGCACTCACACGTTGGAGATCAGAATAGGGTTCTTCAGTTTTGTCCATGGCTTTTTCACTGGGTCACAGAACTGCTTCAGTAAAATCATTTAAGAGTCTGACCCTGCTTTCAAATAACTTGACAGCAACATTGTTGTTTCCCATATGGATAAACCAATGAAAATCTTAGGTATTATTTCACTCCATTTATGCACCTCCAAAGCATTGTTCACCAAGGAAATTTCCATGTAGTTCTTCACTGAATGCTATAGGGACTCACAGAAATTTTTATCCATAGTCTAAATTTCACAACTTCAAAATCCTGCAACGATGACTTCCTACCTCAATAGTGCATCCCTCCTGAATACACAGACAACTGGGAGACACATAAGAAATTTAATCTTTGCCATGTACTATGCACTCCATGGTACAGCAGCAAAGCATTGATTCTGCCTGACCATTATCATTTGGTCGATAGCCAGTGCTTCACAGGAAGATGCAAAACGCTGCTCAGAGGAACAACTGCACCAGTCTCAGAATATTAGATTAACAACTCAACAATGTTTCTGAGAGGCAATACAACCCTCCTTTTCCCAGAACTGAAATTCCAGACTGAAAAATGCACCAGATTATTCTTTCCTGTGTGTAAGGTATGATCAGTTTAGTTTTAGTCACTACATCTTGAAATATAAGAAATTCATCTTTTTCGTAAAAAGCAAGAGTGAGAAAGGTTCCAAGATGAAGGATAACCAGACTGCTACCTAAAACTTTCAGCAGCTTCTATGGACCTGCCCGAGCCCAGTGTCCAAGGGATCCTCATGGAAGTGTAGCTGGGGTACTCCAGCTTCCCTCAAATCCAAAGTTATTTTACACAGCACAAGGTTAAAACCATGCCAGAGCTCATGCTTTATAAGCCATGCTATCTTTCTCAATCGATGTTCAAGCACAGGTGGCACCAAATACCAGATCTTATTAACTTTTATATTGTTGTTTGTAGAAAAGTTTTGTTAAGAGCATTTCAAAGCTTCTCTGGAATATAGTGAATTAAAAGAGTTTTCACCCTCTGGGACTAGAATGAATAGAACCATGTTGCTAAGGAGACCTGTCTCTGTGCAGTTTCCTAGATAGCAAAATTGCAACAACAACCTCTAAATCCATTGTTAATGAGGTTATTTTCTCTAATAATATTTGTGGCACACTCTAGAAGTGTGACTATATCGTTACAAAGGCACTCACTTGGATGAGCTACATAGCTCGTTCATATCCTTGCTGCTTATCAATCCTTGATACAACTGCCTAAGAGAGATGTCAGTAAACATTTACACCACACCTTTTTATCCTATGTTCTGTTTTTATGATAAATGCAAGCTGTACCTTAAAGTGGCCAGAATTTCAGTACATGAGCTTTTCAGTACTGAATTAAATGTCTGCTGCTATCGTCTAATAAAAGCAAACTGCAAGATCCTAAAACAGGAGCAGACCATAAAACGATCTCTAACACTCCTTAGGCAAATATCTAAGTATGTAATGGGGATCAAAGCTGAATATATAAATCCTGGATGTGAAAGAGAACAAAATACTCTCAAAGGGTCTAAAGCCACTGACAGCCAATCTATCTGCCTAATGTTAGACTAGCAACTAAAAAATAAGGAAGGCATAGAAGGGGGAAAATAATCCTTTCACACAATAGGGAAGAAAAAAAATTAAGCCAAAACTCCCCCGAACAAAACCCCACATGTACAATTCTCATAATATGCCCAAGCTTATTTATTCATCCCTCAATCAATGTATGTATAAGGCAGTATGAAACCAGAACAAATATATAAAGGTAAAACATCATAGAATCATAAAACACACTGAGTTGGAAGGGACCCATCAGGATCATGGTGTCCAACTCCTGGCCCTGCACAGGGCATCCCAAGAACCCCACCATGTGCCTGAGAGCACTGTTCTAATGTTTCCTGAGCTCGAGACACTGCTGCAACCTCTTCCCTGGGGAGCCTGTTCCAGTGCCCAACAACCCTCTGGCTGAAAAACTGTTTCCTGATATCAAACCTAAACCTACCCTGACTCAGCTTCATGCTGTTTTCTTGAGTCCTGTCCCAGGTCATGAGAGTGAAGAAACTGGTACCTGTCCTTCCACTTCCCTTCATGAGGATGTTTTATCTGGAGTGAGGTCTCCCCTCAGTCTCCTCTTCTCCAAGCTCAACAAACCAAGTGACCTGAGCTGCTCCTCACACAACTGCTCTTCCAGACCCTCCAATGTTCTCATGGCTCTCCTCTGGATGGTCTCTAGTAGCTTAATGTCTTATATTTTTATTGTGGTGCTCAAGGTGTGGTGACTCAAGGTGGGACCACACCAGAGCAGAGCAAACTTGGACAATCCCCTCCCTTGCCCAGCTGGTGATGCTGTTCCTGATGCCCCCCAGGACAGGGTTGGCCCTCCTGGCTCCAGGGCACTGCTGACTCACATTCAACTTTCCATCAGCCAGGACCCCCAGGGCCCTTTGCACAGAGCTGCTCTCCAGCCTCTCATCCCCCAGTCTGTCTGTACATCCAGGGTTGCCCCATCCCAGGTGCAGAATCNCAGGTCACCAGCCTGATGTCCCCCCAGTCCCTACAGCCCTTGGGGCCCAGCCCGTGAGCCAGCTGCTCACCCATCACATAACACAGTGATCCAGCTGTGTGCTGGACATCCAGAAGGATCCTGTGAGAGACTCTACCCAAAGCCCTGCTCAAGTCCAGTATCTATCTCCAGCAGAATAATGGGATACCATTATAGCCATGTTGTGTATCTATGGAGATGAAAATGGGTTTATAGGTATGAAAATTTTTTTTTTTTTTTAGGCTAAATCCCCTTATTATATAAATGTTGAAGAGATAAAAAGAAGAAATGCCGTTCATTCCTCAGTTGTGCAGATAAAGAGTGGGGGAAGATCTAAGCACACAGTTCAAAAGAGGAAATAGGTATGCCAGGAAGATAAAAAACCATAAATGTTTGTATTTTAAAGAGAGAGTAAATTGTACAAAATGTGGCTGGCAAGAAGTTAGACTCATCAAACAGGCTGGAACTTGAGCACAGCCCAGCTTGAGCTGGTGGATGAGAAATAGAAAGCCATGATGCAGAAAGACCTGGGCAGAATTTGGCACTAGCAGAACTGGAAACAAAGCAAAGTTCTCAGCTGAGGTGTTCAGTTCTATTGCAAAGGATATACCTTTTTTTTCTTCAGCTTTTCCTTCTTATTTGGAAGTGAGCTACTCAAACCCAAGAGTGACGACAAGCAAAGCTGGCTGTTGTGTATTATGTGCAGCATACTGTATGATGTAGCCATAAAACTGTGAGCAAACCCAATGCAGCAACTGTTTGTAATACTCACTAGAATTAAATTCTATCTAGCCTTCCAAGATAAGATTAATAATGGCTAATTAATTTATGTTCCCTCTAAACCAGTAGGCAGAGACATGCACCCAGTATAGTCATGATAATGTCTGGCTCCCTTGTCTCCAGTGCAATAAATTTGGATGAGGTATTCTTTATGCAAATTGAAAACAGATATCTGATCCAAGAGAAATTGATGTTGTATGAAACTATTTGCAGGGCTGTGTCAGGCTATACTGAGTAATGCTCCTGGTACTTTAAATTAGTGTGATATGAAATGCACCTAAGGCAAAAGCCCTCTTTTTGACCCACAGCATAAGATACAAGATTACCAAACTGACAGGATGGGTAGTAAGTGCTGTAATTGTCCACACTTATTTTGTATTGAAATTACAGTGAGTGGTAAGATTAGAATCATGCAGTCACTTAAGGACTTTATTTTTTTTACATACAGGAATGAACCCTTATAAATAAAGTAACAACAGATGAGCTGTAGAAAACTTGGAGGCTGATATTGTAGATCATGCAAAGTCTCAGCTGCTTAGCTGAATCTGCTGGTTACCCCAAACTGAGTGAAAACATTGCAGGCAAAAGCACTTCTGATAGTTTAAGTTCTACTTTCAATGCAACCCAAATATTGTGCAAGAGAGACCTCCCCCCATCACCTTTCTGTCCATCTTTAATATGTTAGGCAAACTTCTTGGATTTTCAAAATTTTAAAATAAAATAAAGTAATATTTGCAGTTTCAGCTCTGCAGAGATTCTCTTGGCACACTAATGGCCAAGAGGAGAGTTTTCAAAAGAAACTCTCAGTACAATTCTATACCCTGATGTTATTTAGATGAGACTGAAGGACACTAATAGGTACCAGCTGACTACAGTCCCTGGAGCAATATATCAAATAAACACAGCCAAAATGCTCTGTCATGCCCCTCTTCACACCTCCTGCCTAAGGGGTGAGGATAGGGAACTGCTTATCACCCAAGAGGTCACCTTTGCTGAATTTTCTTGACTTCTAGACATGATCCACACATTTATTAAGGTCCTGCTGCATTGTCTGAGTGCTTTTCCTTCATAGATTAAATTTTAATTACATTAAATAATAAAAAACCAGCATGTAGCCCAATAAGGTTCAATGTATGCAAGCACATAGAAATAAGAAATGTCTACCTGAAGAAGGTATATATTTTACATATATGAAACTGTCCCAACAATACACAGACAACATAAATCCAGATTATGCAAGCACTGTGAAGTTCATTGGCTGAGTGGCATTTTATTCATAAAATACCTTTACACCTCCTGTGGATCTCCCAAGTATGCAAGCTGCCTCCATCTACTCCATTATGATTTTAGCCTCCTGAACCAAGGTCAAAGAATTAGGCCATAATTTTCCAGAACTGCAAATCTGAGCAAGTGCACACAGAGCTCCCAGGCATAGAGTAAAGGCCAGCTTTCACAGAAACAGTGAGAAGCAGCTGTGGACTGGGAGACTGAGAAGCCTGTCCAGTCAGAGTAGCATAACTAAAGCCGCTTCAGAGCAAAACAACCCAGATTCCCTTGCTGTCCCACTTCAAGTTTATCAGCAGGTCAGATGTGGAGAACAGCTATCAGTTATACTTGGACAGCAAGACAAAATTGTTTGAGTTATCCCAAAACATTATACTTGATTTAGAATCTCTTGGATTCCAACAAGAACTGAAAAAAACCTTAATTTTTTTATGTTAATTATCCCAACTGTTGCCTGCAATAATAAAAAGGTGTAGTCCTTACATTTATGAGTTGGTTGTAAGCCCTCTTCCTTGTGTATTTTATCTTCTCAAACTGCAAAATCAAGACTGAAGGCACTGCAGCTTAAATGTCACCAAAAGCAACTAAATAAATGTAATTCCAAATTATTCATACGCTACTGCTGCACATATCATTACATAAGTGCATTTCAATAAGGTCAGAACATAAAAATCCCATAATATTCAAAATATGAGCAGCATTTCAGTGTACAAATGAGTGTAGAGAGTCAGCCCTAAGCTCCTCAGACCCAGGAACTTCACCAATGGCAAAATAAAAAAGAACACAACAAAAATAAAGAAAATACTTGTTATTCCCTTCAGTACTCTAACAGCTTCAAACATGTGAGGCAGAGTCCTTAAATGAAAGGTTCCAATGGATGTTGTAATGCTGAAAGGATTTGCCTTCCCATAAGCTTTTTTTTCATTGAACCAGAATAGTTTTACCCTACACAAATGTCTATGGCAAGGTATTTCACAGCCTATTGTTATTTTACAACTTCACATTGTCTATACCTATTATATTATTTTAATGTACTATGGACAGATAGCTGGACTCCAAGGGGTTTTAGTCAAGCACAACAAGGGAAATCAGCCAGGCATTTCAGACTAGAAACATGAAAAGAGTCCCAATTCTATCATGGGCCTGTTCTGTTAATTTTATGCTCAAGTATTTTGCTTGTGTTAAACTGGAATTTGTTAATTTATACAGATAGTGCCAGAACAGCTGGATTTACAGTTGCAAAATATACACTTTAAAAAAAAAAAAAGCCTTTAGTCTTAAAAAAAAAATCTTAACTAAAATGCAACAGTGAACATTTAATTAGCTAGTTCTCTTTATATATTTTTTTTAGCCCAAAGTAAATAGGCATCTGCAGTTTTGCTGCTGAAATACCATAGCATCCTAGAGCACTAGAAGAAATTTCAGAAACTGAAACAGTCATTATCTTGCCATAAATGAAAAAGTCTGCCTTTGCCCTAGCTGAAAGATGAGCCAAAAAAACCCCAAAAACTGATAGAGCAAACAATGAATGGAGGTTTGATCAAATCCCTGTGTTTGACTCATTTTTCATCTAAAAATGTCTCTTAGGCTGTAATTTAAAATATGAAAGGTTTTAATAAAAGATTGCAGCCTTTATCTATAAGCTCAATGATAGTAAAATGTACATGGGTTTTAATGTAAAGGTATTAATATACACTTTGATTTTTATTTTAATCAGATTTTAAGATAGTAGAACATGCAAAGTGAAAATAAGTTCATGGTCTATGCTATTATTATCAGTATTACATGCAGTAGTAAAGGGATCACCTTGTTCCTGGTCTGTCTGAAAAATTAATACCATCAATGCAAGCTGTAGCAAATTAAAGCCATTTAGAAAAACAGAAATATTAAATTTAACACATGTTGAAAAGGGACCCCACTAATTGCATAGTACACAAACAGGTCTTGTGAGGCAGTGCTTCAGGAAATCTAAAAAACATTTCTATGGGATGGATCCCTGTTATTTTTCTTTCAGTTGTGAAAACACCAGAAGAGGTGCAGAGCTGGTATTCAAAAGCCACCAGCACTTGTTTAATAACAGATGTCCAATTATAGCCAAATCAATTACTCTAGCTCTGCATCAGGGTTTAACATATTCAGGTCTAACTTACATTAGGCTGTCAAGCATATCTTGAAAGTGTTTTGCAGTTGCATGGCACTAATATTGTACCAATATGTTTACAAGCACTGAGGAAATTCATATTGATATCACTGGAATTCTGGATTTAGATTGGTGTCATGTACAATTTAGCTGAAGGAAATGTGCACTGTTTGGCTGGATTGGATGTGGATGTGCAATCCTCTTTTTTCCCACCACTGGCTATAGCATGTGCCTCGTTATGCTGACAGGGAGTTTCCTCTGCTGCTTCTTTTCAGGACACTCAAACCCTTACAAGATTGTTTTGTTTTCTTGAAAGTAGGTATTTTATAAAAAGAAAAAAGTCCACCTTGCTCTCCTTTGAAAATCAACAAGAATCCAATTACAGTTTTAAAGTTAAGCATTGCAGGTATTAAATTTGCCCTTAGAAAATGTGGAAATGGTGGTTTGTGCTGGCTCCTAAGGCATTGCCTCAGTCACACAAGTGCAGCACCATTTCAGGGGCTCCTATCTAGTAGTTAGTTACCATTATAAATCTGCCATTCAATATTCTTGTTAAAAAACCTCGGCTCTTTCAGAGCTTTGCACATCTGAATTTGTCATAGCACTCATCCCAAAATGATTGAAATTGAAATATATATATATATGAGAGAAATCAGAAATGTTACAGATACACTGCAAGCCTAGAACTGTCAGTTCAGAATTTGAATTTTTTACTTATTCAATGCAAGATGAAAGCAGTGTCTTTCATTCTGTCTCTACAACATCATAAGCAACAGCATATCCCTGAACACAGTGACAGCACAGGGCATCATCCTTGATAATTCAACAGATTGGTTACAGCTCTTACACTGGGAACATTTCAGCTTAAGCAAATTTATTGAAATAACTGTGTTTGTAATCGGAAAAAGATTTAGAGGGGTTTTTTGTGTTTTTAATAATCTTGAGTCCTAGGAAAAATAAACTGACATAATCCCACTCATGAAATTAGCAACATAACATATATTTTTAACTCAAGTTCACAAGTAATTGGGTCCCACACTGGCATTCCACTATGTCCTATGAGACTTCTTTTTGAACCTAAATTTCCAGAAAACCAAACAAAATGTGGTACTGGCATACCCAAATTAATTTGCAGGTATCAAAAAAAAAAAAATAAAATTTTTCAGGGAAGTCTTAGCTATTCTTCGGTATTTTCTATATTAAAGTTTCATAATTAGTTGTTACTTTAAACAGTATTTTCCCATGTCTCACTGTGTTTGAAAATGTTTTAGACAGCTGCTGATTTCTAACATATGACAGGAGCTGAAAGTCAAAGCATTGTGTCAAAGAAGTATGAGTAACACCCTCATTCACATATTCTCATTGTAAGGAAAGTTCATTGCCAAAATTGGAATGTCTGATAAAATGTGGGCACGCCAGCATCTGCCTCATGTGATTAACTCCATAGATGGGGAATTTTGCTACTGTCAGGGAACAAAAATCAGTAACAGTAATAGCAACAGCAAAAGAGGATTTTCACTGACATAATTTGCACAAAAGTTTGCCTGTATACCAAAAAGTCTCCCACTGTGAACTTTATATTGATGCTTCTTTGAGGGTTGCCAGGTATAACTTTAGAGTCGGCATGAACAAATCTAAGCATGTATTTTCCACCTTAGTACCCTAATTAATTTTTCAGTCTTTATAAATACCATTAGGATCTTATTTGTAATTCAAATCACAGACCCAGGTACTGCCTTCAATGCAGATCTCTCTCAAGCCCTTGAAATGCTAAAATATTCTTATCTCACTTCATCTTCCTACACAAATTTTCTAAAGGGAACACTTTCTTTTGTGTCTGAACAGATGAAATTAGTACCTTGTTGGTTTGGTTTCCAACACACTTCAATCTTCACATCAGCCTTGACATCCTCCATTTTACACCACGGAAATCCACTCAAAATGCTGCACAAATATCAGTTTTCCTACTAAATCCCACGTCCCCAGTCAACTCTGTTTTCCTCCAATGGCATTCTTTTCTCTCTGAATTAAATGTGAAATTATCTTCCTGTATCACTGGCTCCCTAAAATGTCATGCTCTTATTTTCCCAACCAGTTCTCCATATGCTGAATTTTCAAAGAGCTTCCTATATTCTCCTTCTGAGGCCATCATTAGTGGTTGAAAACACTGACAAATTTCCAAAAGCTACCTCAATGTCTCCTTCATCTTCTCCAAATTTTACCAGAATGGTGGCAGAACATGAAATCCATAAAATTTTGGTTCAATGAAAGGAGTAGATAGGATTTTCATTCCGCGCTTCAAAAAACAATTTTTTTTCCTACCATTGGTTTAATAGTGACTGGTAGACTTGAAAGAGTTCTTGAGAGAATTCTCACCTCATTTGGAAAACCACCAAAAATCCCATTTCTTTCCTTCCTACCATAACTTCTTGTGACACTAAAACTTTTTAAAAACACTGAATATTTTTACTTTCAACAGCCTCATACTCTCTTTGTAGTTCATCTTACTTTTACTTACTCTTTCCTTATTACTGCAATGTTACCACTATTTACCTTCTTCAGCCCCTCATGGACTGTTCCTCAGAAAACCATAAAATGTCAGAGCATTGCAATTTCTCATGCATGTTGGAGTAATTTAAATATGCAAATGAATTTATTGTATGCAATGCTGAAATATCTGTATATAAAAGCTGATTCCTTCCTTACTAAAAGTCTAATGAGATTCAGCTTGACATTTAGCACCATAGTATTCATTGCTCAAATTGTACTTTGCAGTGGGATGTTCAAACTGAAAACCTATCCCAAGTAAAATTGTTGATGTTCAGATAATTAACATTTTAGTAGGGTTTTTTTGGAAAATGCCCTATGACTTTTCTGCAGGCTTCCCTAAGTTATATATAGCCTCACTTTTGGGAAAATGTAATTAGGCAGGATTTAAAAGGTCCCACTGGCTACTTCAAGCCCTATCTTCGCTTCAAAAGGAAACCAAAGCCATTTGCACTGTATTGTTTAGTTCTGTACCAAGATTTCCTAGTATTTCACAGAGGTGCTGGAAATCCAAAGCAGCTTTAAACAACCAGGGAACAATGTAAAGCCAGAAGTGAAAATATTTAAAAGAAAAGAGGATTTCAAATCCATTTTACACAGCTACATCTGCTGTGACAGTTTATAAAGCTGCAGGGCTAGAGATTTTTTTTTTCTTTTCTGAAAAATTTACCATAATCTAAATAGAATTGTCACAGTGTCTCAAACCACTGCTGTTGGAAAACTGAGCATTAGCATTCTCAGATGAGAACATTACTTGATTGATTCACTGAGCTAAAGGAAGAGCAAAATCAGATATCAATGGAAGCCAAACCTGCAGCATTCAGGTCAGCAGAAGGAACTGAAAATTAGAGAAAAAGTGGAGAGAGGAAGTGAACAAGCTCTGTGCATTAATGGATGGAAAGCAGCAGAGAACTTGCCATTTTTGAAGAGGTTCTGATGATGCACTAAGCAGAAAGCATCTACATTTGAGCCTTTTCAGGAGAAACTGAACAATTTCATGAGAGTTTTCTCTTTGAGAAAGTGGCTGACTTGGCTGAGGGAAGTAATGTGTAAAATAATAGCCTGGAGTTGATTTTCTATTTCTGAAAGCATCAATGTAAGGTATGATCCTGTAAGTTGCATCATTCACAAGTGCTGTATTACTGGATTTGGGAGAAAAGCAAAAATACCTTCACCTTCCAGCTGCCTGTCACTGCAAATAACTCTCCCAAAACCACAAACCAACCACCAAGCCTCCAAGGACATGATCCTTCTAACTAAATCCTTCTGTGCTCAATCCTTGCTAAATATGCAGCCATGTGAAGTAACTGTGCATAATAACAAAATAAAGGTTTGGACCCCTGGACTGGACATTTATTTCAGTGGATCAGCTCCAACACTAAAGCAACCATGAGAGTGCCCAGTTTTATTTCCTGCATGCAAGCAGGGCAGCTGGATGGAGTACAGGAGAGAAGAGACTGAGGGGGAAACACAGGGGAGCAAGAGGCAAATCCCACCTGCCTGATTCCTGCAAACTTCTGCAGAAGTTAACAAATCACCTTGGTGAATCAGGCATCACACCCTCCCTTTTTCCCTTGCTGTTTAAATAGAAGTCATTGCACTCCGTGTGTGTGCCACAGAGTTAGGCCCTGGAATAAAGATATTGACCTCTAAAAGCTTGTTCCTAATTAAAGTTACCCCTTTGAAAGCACACGAGTAGTTCTGGCACCTTTGGCCATTCATGGCTATTAACTGTTACCTGAAAAAGCACTGCAACACAGTCTGCAATTGAATGTCCTTTAAAGTTCTGTTCCTTTTAAATAAGTAAGAATTTGTGCACAATAGTTCTTGCTTTCTTTCAAGTCCTCTGGAAATATTTTCAACTCTTAATTAGACTTAAACTGAGAGAATGAACCCCTGTGATGTTGATGGGAAATTTTGACATTAATTATTGCATTGAAAGTCAAAGGCTTCACGATACTATGTCACATCTCTAAGAAGCTATTACATGGGGTCTAAGAAACTGAAATATAAGCTGTGTCATGACTTCCCTGTAGCACTAATTTTCTTATTATACCTTCTATTTCTACAAATTAATTTGTGCTGAAATTTAATCAAGCATAAGTTGCTGGCTTCTTGCCTTACAACAATACGTGCAGTTTCCTCTGATAATTTCGTGATCATTACAGTTTCTTACTAAAGGTTGAACTGAGCTCTAACATTTTTTTTTCTTTTTATAATTCAACTTTTTCTTTCAGGGAGAGGTTGTGAGGTGGAAGGATGGAGATTGTCAACAGGAATTTTTTTCTTCCAACCAGTTATGACTATGATGAAATCTATGTATTTTGTAAAAAGTTGCATCAGCAGGAAAGGGACATCATCATCACCATCATCAGATATTTGGTATACTAGGCTCCAGAATTCAGAATATATTTGAAAATCAAAGCTAAATTAATAATATGAAAAAGAAGAATGGCCTTGATTTAAGGCTGGGAAGCAACAAACAATGTCAGAAAACTAATGTTTAAATGGGAAGGTCCTTCCCTTCTAAAACCAAACAGCTGGGGGAAGGGAGGAACTTAGTGAGTGTCCCTAGGATACTACACCCATCCAAAAAACAATAACTCATTTTCATTTCCAGCATGACCAGCACTGAAAAGCTCTCATGTGGCCCATTGTCACTGGAAACGTCATTGATTTGGTTTTTTTAATATTGACATAGTGATGATAAGGATATTCATTGGTCATAAGAGGGTGGAATAATTACCTAATTAAGTCAGAACTACAGGAAATTAGGCAAATACATGAAATATGCATGGGTAATGGATCAGTTTATTTTCCTGGCTTCTACTCTGCAGTTTTTTATCTGCAGCTTGCATGCTAGAGGGGAGGAGAAAAAGGAGTGGGAAAGCAAGAGCAAGGAAGGCTGCTGTGCTGCATCTGCTTTGCAACCTAAAATAAAAGATTAAATAAATAATGAAAACCAACTTCAGTTTCAACTGGTTAGTGTTGTACAAGGTTTATATTCATTGTATATTTCTGATATTTAAAACTAATATTTTTTCATATATAAACAATTTTCCACTTATGTATGTTATAAAAGTGCAGAGGATCCAAAGCAGCTTTTTTAAAAAACTAAGGTACAACAGCGCCAGATTTAACCCATTCACTAAGCTCTATACACTTAGGAATCTTGACTTCCTGGTGTTACTCCGTGCCTCTTTGCCAAATTTTGAAATAGAATTCCTGTGGTGCTGGGGAATTTTTTTTCCATGTTTTCTCTCTCTACCTTCTGTGACCCTGCTACTCTGGTTACACTGGTAAATTTCTGATTACTCGAAACTATTCTTTACTTTTCATAACATTCTCTGGAGTCTGGGAAGCATGTAATTCAGTCTCACTGGGCCTGTTCAGTGAAAGAAAGGACAAACTAATAGCTGAATACCTACTTTTCCTCTGTTGGAGGAAGTTTTTCAGTATTACTTCCCTTATCAAACTCCTTTGTACAGTCAAGAAAAGCAGAAGAAATAAATATAAAAAATGAGCTGCAAAAGAAGGATTATGAGTACCCTACACTGAAGTCCCATCAGCAAGCCAAAATGATAAGAAAGTCACCACAGAAACTTCTGAATAGGAAAGGGTGAGGAGGGGGGTGCCAGGAAGGATTTCTTTTTATACAAAGATGTTTGTTTTGCAAGCAATACACTGCCCTGAACACGAATTGATGAAACACCCCAGGTAATGAGAAGAACAAGAAGCACTAACATCAGCACTCTCGAGAAATTCTGCACTCCTTTTCATACCTAATGCACACAGAGTAAATCTTCATATATTCACCCTCAGAGATACCACACAACATCAGAAATGGAACTGACCTCAAAATAAACAGGATATTTTCTTTGAATGCTGAAAAGGAAGTTACATTAGGGCAGGTTTCTAGAGCTTTTTACTGCTGTAGTACATCTGGGTTCCATTTTCTCTGTTTTTGTAAATTACCAAATGAGCTAAAATTAAAACCATTCTATCAATGAAAATACTGTGTCAACTCAAACCATAATTCATTCAACTCAGAAACTAATTTTATCAAAGTGGGTTCAGTAAACCAAAAAGCTTGGAGAGATGTTTTTGGTAGCTCTCACCTTCGTCTCTGAGCCCCCTCAGGGTGGGAATCCTTACAAATATTTGTCTTGCATTTTCAGCAGGCTCGTCCAGCCAAGAACAACTCCAGACAGCGAAGAACGGTGCTGGGGCCTTTTCAGTGCTGGAGCTCCCCTCTAAGAACATGGACACCACAAGGACCACAGAACTCCATCACAACAGCAGGCTTCAAAGTTGTCCTCTAGCATCTTTTTCCCATGCTCTGCTTCCAGCTTTCCACGAACTTCAGTTCCCCTTTTGCAGTAGAATCCCTGGGCTGCAATTAGAGTAGGGGACATAACAATCGTGGGAAAAGTCTCTGTGTTCCACTTTGGTGGGTTTTGTTTCACACGTGTACAGGCAGCGAGGCTCTCATTAAAGCTTTCCCCTTGTTATCTGAGCTTATGGGTGGAGCCACCCTAAGGAAATGATTTCAGCCCCGTGTTTTCCCTCTCTGTGTTAATTATCAAGTGTCTTACTGATTGCTCATGATTGATGACCGGTGGGGAGAAGATTCAGCAGGTGTTGATGGTTTGGGTGATGTGAGTGACACAGAGGAAAGGAGTGGCCCAGGATTTCATCAAACTATGATTGCTGCTCTTGCCTGTCAATGGTTTTCCTCGTGGCAGAGTGTGCATCAATCTGTATTATAAACCGAAAATGGAAATTCCTGCAATGCAACAGTACTAAAAAGAGTATTACTAAAGGAAGATGATTATATCTGATCTTCACTTTTGAAAATTTTTATTTAAGCTTTCCAGTGACACAGAAGGTATAGTCAAGTAATAAAAGAGCTCCAAGTGAAATAATCAAATTAAATACTACAAACTGTATTCAGCATCAGAAAAGAAATCTTGCAATGTTATCCAAAACCTATCTCAATAAATTTGTATAATTATGAAGACAAATGCATTCATATGAAAGGCTTAAATAGTTCTTGAAGTTAATAAATGAACAGGTGGTCAGCTTAACAGCACAATGACTTCTTCTGAGACATAGGAAGTTCTATTTAAAATATAAAAATCAAAATTTGACCCTGATTTTTAACCAACTAAATCACAGAGACACTTTCCTGATGTCTTCTGCTGTGATAGACTCTATCACGGATTATATAATATTTCTTTTTATATATTCATAAGCATTACTCCCCATCCCATTTCTACCTCTTCTTGGAAGCAGATCCTGAAGGGGGTAGGCTGGTGTTTCTGTCTACAATGAAACTTTCTTTCACTTCATTACAAGAAATTAGGATACCTAAAAAGCAAGTTTCTATAAATTTTGGGTATTATGTAAATTCATGTAACCCCTTACACGCAAGGGATGCACAAAAGTGAAGGCACTAACCCAGCTGATTGAAGTATTTGTGCACACAAACCTGTAGAGTATGGGCAAGAAATAGATGACCTGAAGATTTTTTCACTTTAGTTCCATTTGTGTATTCTATAAAGCATATTTTCCTAGTTCCTAAAGGGGAAAAATTCCTATAAACGAAAAAATCTCATTCCAACAGAAAATCTATAGAGAGATTTTGGAATGCTTATGAAAACATCTTAATAAACAGGCAACTAAATGTGTCAGAGGAGACATCTTTACATCAAATCAATGCTTAAAAATTGTTCCAAAAGGTAAAGATTTTGATGTTCTTTCAAAACGACAGTTTTGAAGTGCTAAAATTAATAGGCTAAAGAATATATACAGTCATATATAAATATACACTTTTGATTGTAGTCACAATGAGTCTTTTTTAATGGAAATATTAAAAACTTTTTTATATATAGAAGGTATTTAGCAGGGAAATAAAAAAAAATTCATCTAATTATTAAAGAAGCTATGAAATCAAGCTAATTATAAGTTTTAATTCTAAAATATGTGTTTTTATTAATTTTGAAATATTATTTATTACCTTGATTTATTTATTCAAAAAAATCTGGTTTTTTAAATCAAGACAATTTTCATGTAATTATCTCCTATAAATTATCAAATAAGAAACAACCCCTGAATCTCCTGTCATTATTTCATTACCATAATTGTTACTGAAATTCATAAAATCCTACTCTGGAACCTCTTGAAATTTCCACCAGTTTTCTGTTCAAAGACTGATATGATAAATGAATTCCAAACCCAAAGTTTGAATCATGTTAATCTAACACTCGCAAAAAGAGAGTTTCCCAAATTAATTATAACCCAAAATCTGTTGCATTTACAAAGGTGCAGTATTTTCATACTCTTTGTAATGTAATTACTTTTAAGTTTCAGAAATGCAAATTTCCACTTACAGAATCATGAAACACCATATGCTGATCACATCAAGAACCGTTTAGGAAAGAGTTTTATTAAAAGTAGCTCTTTTGTTTTAAAAGCAGTTACTAATATTAGGTATGAAATTTAAACTTCCTGTCAAGTTTCAATAGGATTTCCACTTCTAAAACCAGTAAGAGCATTTGTAATATTCCATCCTCTTCTCTCTACTACACTGGCAACTCTTTTGTGAAAACCTCTTTCTGAAATGGATTCTTTTTGCACTTGAGTCAAAACAATGAACACTTAGAGGACAAGGAGTGTGTGCTGGATTCTGAACCCTTCTGTGGGAACAAAATTATTTTAGTACAATAGAATTAGTGAAAGCTTTTACTTTAAATAGGAGCAGCAAATTAGACATCTGTCCTTTACTAGACTTCAATATGTTCAAGCTGAAAATCCATTTCAGTGACTTCAAGGAGACTGGTAGTCAAAAGAGAGATTTTTACAGGGGGGAAAAAAAGGGAAAAGGAGAAGGGGACGGGAAAATAAGTTGTCCTCATAGCTGCAAGAATAAAAAACTTGGGACAGATGAATAAGAGGGTTTTACAGCAAGTTAGATGTTCCAAAAAATTATTTTCCTTCCTCTCTTACTCAACCAAACAAATATATCAAAACAAATATTCTTATTGCTTTCAGTAGTAATCTGGTACAGCTTCAGTGCTTGTAACAAAACTTAATGAATGCTAAAGAAATAGGGACACGAGTGAAAAGACAAGGCAGATCAGTGATCTTGGCAATAAACTTGCTAAAGTCAAGAATTCAGAAACACAGGGCTGTACTGTAGGAGCATGGCTTTTTGTGCTGCATCCCAAACATCCCAGAGCATGCTGTTCTGGATTACATTTCTCTCTAAAGAGAAATTCTGCAACCTTTTCCTAAAGTGGCAGTCAGAAACCATGATTTCCTGACACTAATATGTGACCATCATAAATCATGCTTTCTGGAGGCAGTAGCTCTAGTTGTTATGTATCCTACAAAGAATGGCAGATTTACAGAGAAATACACTGGGAACTACCACACTTAAATATTGTGATACAGACCACAAATTTCCATTGTTTGGCTCTGAGCTGGTGTTTTTGTCTGTACTCCAAAGAAAAAGGATCTGCAATGGACATGCATAGCTGAAAAAATATATATATATACACACACACATATCTGGCATGCATACAGTTTTTGTCTCTATTACATCATCAGACTCTTATTTCCTTAACTTGTCACATGGTATCACAATCATTGCCCAACTTCACTAACACAAAATTTAAAAAATTTAGGTATTACATCTCATGTATGCTGTTAGCATTGTTATGCATTTGTAAGAGGCTGATTACAAAGATAGAACATCTCTATAACCAGCCTTTGACAAATAACTTTTTGTGTTAGGATATTCCAAGGACTAGTTTCCATCCTTCTTTTTATTTCTTTTTTCTCATTTTTGTTTTGGCAAAAAATCAGTTATATTCTATTTTGGAGACTTGGATCTTTGGGGAATTTGTCTTCATGACAGCAGTTTCTAATAAACAACATAATCTCGTGGCTCTTACTAATGAAAGAAGACATTTTTATGAAATGAAAAAAGAACAAATATAAAGGGGAAAAACAAGTTTCTGTTTCTGAGCTCTAAGGCTAAGGCATTTAAAGTATTTAATGGCATTTATTGAAAAATTTTTATGTTTATTCTCTTGAAAAACAAACACTTTTTGTAAGGGAAAATTAAACTATTTAGTTATTATTACTGCAGACAATGCATTTACTAAATGCTTCTGTCAAACACACACAAAATCCAACATCCAATGCACCATTCAGCAAGCCAGCAGTGTATCACCTTTTCAAGGACCTGTTAGGGACCACAAGTAACAGCAGTCAAGAGGAAGAGCGTTACTGCAGGAGGTAAATGAGTTATATTTGCATAGCCTGAAAGAACAAAGCAGAATTTTAGCAGAAAGCTTTGAAGTACTGTCAGATGAAAGAAGCAAAACCATTAAGTTTAATGGCAGAAATAGAGGGAGAATAAGCTATGAGTGAATCCTACATAGGATTCTTAAAACTGTCTGAACTGCTTAATTGACTAAATGACCCTGTAGTTCCAGTGTTTTTAGCATAGTGACAATACCTAAATACATCAAAATCCTGTTTGTTTCCTGTAGTCATCCTTCAAAATCAGTTTTATAATACTATATGAGTCTAAAACAACATTTTCCAGTCTCCTGCTCTTGAGGGTTTCGTTCTGTTTTGTTCTTGAAATCAAGTCTATAAATAACTTTTAATGCTTTTAGATAAGTTGAAGAGTTGTTAGATCAACCAGAAAAGTTAAAAATCAATTAACAATACAATATCAACTTCAGGCCATCATCATTGCCACTTCTGGTGACCCCCAGAAGTCTGACATTAGATGTGATCATCAGACCATCTATCTGGTCTGCCTAGCATTCAGGATTTACATTAATCAAGGACCTTTTCTGGCTAGATTTCAGAATTCGGTCCACCAAAATCATTCCTAGGGATCTTTCTTTCTAACCCCTTCCATTACTGCTTGCTTCATGCCTCCATGTATGAGAAGCTTTAGGCCTAATTAATTTTATCCCATCTAATGTAGCTGCCTGTGTTCTCATTACCTGTACAGATATCAAATCCCACTAAGCTCTTTACTTTCTTAGTATTTCATGGCAATAATTTCCATAAGCTAATTATATGTAGGGTAGAAAAATGTTTCCTTTAAATCTCTGTCACATCTTTCTGCACAAGCGTCCCTTTATCCCCCACAGTTCCAAAACCAATTTTGTGCCCCTGAGAAAACCCTTGCTTGATATTCAGACCCCCAGTAATTTATCTGATGAGCCTCACTGTCTCTGGCCACTGCTTCTTCTCATTAAATAAACTTGGATCTCAGTGCAGACAGCCAACACTTTCCTTTCCTAATTTAGTTCACCTCTAACATTTTCTTAGCATCTAAAGAAACGGGCCCTCTGTGTTCCCCAAAGCAATCACACTTTTCCTTGGCTGATTTTGCTCCTCATATGTGTGCCCTCAGCTGACCAGCTTTCCGTGCATCTATCAGTTGTAACTATATCTCTCTTTTTATCCTGTCCTTCTCAGCACTCCGGACCAAAACAACTTCATGACTTCACCTGCATGTAATGTTTCTACTCCTTCTCCAGAAACTGATCTTCCCTTAACAAAGCTGTTTATTTATCCCACAATTTCCTGTCCTTATTTTCTTTTGTTATCTTTTCCAAAGAATCTTTCAGACAAACTTTTTAATAAGGTTTTATATTTGAATCTCCCCTTAGAGTGTTATGTATAAATCTAGCTATCCAGACCATATTTAATTTGTCCCATTATCCTCTTCCTCTTCCCAATTGCTCATCTTTGCACTTAAAACTGAACCATAGCACTCAGTACCCATTACTGGAAAAGAATATATTTGTGAAAAGAAAAATCTGGAGAAAGCAGCGAGACTGAGCATGACTAATGCAAAGGTGATGCAGAGGTTCCAAGAAGAGTAGAGAACTAAAGACCTAAAATCGTCCTGTCACCCAAGAAAACAAATCACATCAGACACTTTGAACAGAGAGCAGCACAATCTAACCACATATAATTCCCTAGCATTCATTTCTTCCAAATAATTTGGGGAGAAAGCCACCATCAAAGTCTTCATACATCATTCAGACACATCTCATTTCTTCTCAACTTCATTAGGAAATATTTGTAGGTGTTATCTGTGGCATTTGAGGATTCTTTTTTAAGAAAGTGTTTTGATTATACTTCTTAAAAATTGACATAATCTCTGATGGCAAGATACCAATTAAAAAAGATACTCTGTTTCTTTTATTGTCTAATTTGTCAGAATGACACATCAAGTTAGCAATTTTTAAATGACACTTGATTGAAATATAGGCACATTTTAATTAAATATTTTATGTACAAATGGGGCCTATATAAGTAGATGAAAATCTGTGACTATAATCACAGCTAAGTTTCCTTGTTCTAGACACATTTTCCCAGTAAATTTTTTCATACATGTGCCTGAAGTGCTAAATTATTTTTTTCTTTCTTTACACATTCTTGAGGACTGTCTCTGTCACTGTTTAAATTAAGAAAACACTGTAACAGAATTACCTTTTTAATTGTAAAAATTGTATTGCCTTCAGGACACATGAGTAAATAAGAAATGTATTTAATAAAACATAGAGCACAATTTACTTTGAGTAGTTTAACAGATTCCTGAAGGGCCGTGATGCTTCTGTATTACCAACAGGTAAATCTTCTGGGAGACACAGTAAAGCATTTTGCATCAACAAAGCTGAACCCCATAATCAACTAATGGATTAAGTGGGTGTTGTGGTTTCACACCAGCCACAGTGAAGAAAAATAATGCTAAGGCAGCAGAGTAAAAGACAGTAGAACTCTGTGTGAAGAGTGTAATTAGCTATAGATGGTCTTTGTTGAGCTGTGTAGGCTTTAAAAATGACCTTGTCTGACCCCTTACTAAAATGTAATTCTCCATCTTGCCACAACTGGTGAGAACCACAGTTTTGTGGTGAGTGATGGCACATCCAGTTGGTGGCCAGTCCCCAGCAGTGGGGTTCCCTTGGGCTCAGTTCTGGGGCCAGTTCTGTTTAATGCCTTTATTGATGATCTGGATGGGGGGGGGGGGGGCACCGGCCCACCATTAAGTTTCCGGGCTGCCCCAAACTCNCAAGTCAGGCAGGGATTTTTTGTTGTGTTGGAAGGTGGGAAGGGTTTGCAGAGGGATGTGGACAGGCTGTGTGGATGGGCCAAGGCCAATGAGCAGAGGTTTAATAAAGCAGTGCCAGGCCCTGCACTTGGGCCACAACTATTCCAGGCAGCACTACAGGCTGGGGGCAGAGTGGTTGGAAAGCTGCCCAGTGGAAAAGGACCTGGGGTTGACAGCAGCTGAACATGAGCCAGCTGTGCCCAGGTGGCCAAGGAGGCCAATGGCACCTGGGTTGTGTATAAAATCGTGTGTCCAGCAGGACCAGAGCAGCTTCTGTCCCTCTGTACTCAGCACTGGGTGAGGCTGCACCTGTTTTTTTCCTTCAGTAGATTCAATGCCATACTAAACTCATTTGAAAGATACATCATTCATTTAACCACTTTTACCTTCCTTTAAAGCAACCTGGAAGTCTAAAATGGTTTCTCTCTCATGTTGTCGGGTTTTCAGATTTGTGATTGTCATGGATGCACAGTCTCTGTACAGCCCCTTTTTCCAGGGCATTGATTTCTTTTTGAGAGGATTAGCAGCTTATGACAGAGAAGGTTCCTTGTATCTGAAGATAAAAAAAAACACAGCAGCTTGCAAAATGAGATTTTAGAATCATTTGGTCCATCCAAGAAGCCAAAGTCATTAACAAATGAGGTCATTAAGCTTTTATGAAAGCAGCTTTCTTCATTGTATTATTACCTCTGGAATCGCAGTTTATTGCCCTAGTTTACAGAAACTAAAGAAAAATTCTTCAGCAAACAGAGACTGGAAATGCATGATGCAATCCAAACCCAAAAGCAGCTTTAAACTCATTACTGCTGCCCAAAATTAACATAAATAGTGTGTGTCTTCCTTCTGGCCAGCCTGATTCTGAAGTTATATCCAAATCTATTCTGACTATCATTTTTATTTATAACTGTTTTATGAGGTCTGAAATAAAACTGCACTATTCAGTGTTAATATTGCAGAGGTTAGAATAATTAGATGGCAGCTACCAGGATTCTTTTTCTTCCATGTAACAAGTAGAACATTTCAAAAATGTTTCTGGTATCTAGAAGACCAAAGCTACACATTTCTTCACAATTACTTTGATGTTGAATTTAGTTAATCTCTCTCTAAGAAGTCCAGGCAAATGTTAAAATATTCTGAAGTGGACCATCTATTGAAGCCTAGAACACATACTCTGCAATTTTAGGCTCTCTGTGGAGGCCCATCAACATCTAATGGCACTACCATAGAGAGTAGTACTACTAAATTAAGTGGTAGCCAAAGTAGGTTAGTTTTCATGAATCACTTCAAATTTTTTGACGGACTGTACTGATTTTATCTCAAATAATTGATAATTTAATGTGTATTTTAAGGGGCTGTCAGTCATTTGATATAAACATAAATACTGCTACAGCAACAGGCCAACAAGAACTACAGTCCAGTCTCTAAAAGCCACCAATCAGTTTTAAACATAAAGTTAAAACATGGCAGCTTGTAGTAGCTTAGTTTAAAACAATAAACCATCTGCCTCATTAAGTCAAGACTACTCATCCTTTACTTCCTCTTGGCTAAATCTGTTCTTCTCAAAACTGTTGAGCTGTAGCCAGGCCTAATTCACCATCCTTTGAAGAGCTGTTCCTCCTCTGGATAACTGAGCCTCATCAGCTGCCTCTCTCACTTCAACAACTGATGCCCAGCCCTTGTGGCTGGAATACAACACTCCATTATTGCTTTCACACTTAGGGAGGTGAACACCACACGTGGAGACCAGCAGGGGAAAGTGGAGGTTCTTCTAATTGGCTCATTTATCCGTCCCTGCCAGAAAATTTGTGTCTTCACAAGAAATGAGAAATGCTAGGAGTGATTCTTTGTCCTAACCTAGAGACTAGCAAGTGCTTCCCATCCAGAAACACATTTTCCAGCTAGGTCAGTCAAAACACTCTCTTGTTTCAGTCAAACACATTCTCTTGTGAAAACTCCAGCAAAAAAAAAAAAACAAATATCTCCTCTTATAGAAAGCACCCTGGATTTTTGTTAACCAGAAATTGACCTGCTACATAATGAAGATTTTATTGCAGAATGAAAAGATGGATAAGACAAATATTTGATAGAAAAATTAAAAATACATCATAATACATTCAGAATTCAAAATACTTTTTTTTTCCCTGCAATAGAATGAGCTGATTAATCTACAGCATGTGGCCTAAAGTATGAGTCAAACAAGATCATAATGGTAAATCTTATCCAGAATAACAAATAGCTAAGAGCTTTTATAGCAACACTATCAAAATAACAGAAAATGTCAGAATAATTACAAGTGACACTAGGATAAAAGCACAATTATCAGAGGCAGCCAGAAATGTCTAGGATAGAGTTCTTCAGGGGGAAAAAAAATCTGCAGGCAGCCCTTGGATTTTGTGGAGGAAATCTTATTTCATGAAATTCCCGGAGAAATTTTCTTGCATGTTTGTGACAGATTTTTGACTAATAGCTGCTTAAGAACTTCAAAAAACAGTGACCTCTTTATCTCAGTGGACAATTTATATCAGTGCAAAACTATGTTTACCTGAAGGAAGTTTAGGTTTGCTTTTAGAAGCAAGTCTGCATGCCCAAACCAGACAAAGCATTTAATGGGGATGACCTCCTCAGCACTGAGGGAAGACAGCAGCTTAATCGAAATGGTTTTGTTTATATATGTAAATAAGATGTTTTCAGTTCCTTCAATAATGCTAGTGATGTAGGCTCAGCTTGTAATTTGCTCTGAACTCCATATTCTGAGGAAATAGTGCTGGGTTACTGCCCTCGACGCAGAGCATCCGTCAGCAGGATGTAATTCAAAAAGGAGAAAAAACCATCAGAGAAAAAACAACCAAACAGGCAAGAACCTGTTGAGTCAAAGTTTCTTGTTTTAATCTCAGAAGCATCTGGAGCCCTACCAGGCTTAGTATCATGAATAAACAGGAAAAGAGTGCTTTCAATACTAACACTGGACTCCTTAACAAAACACTAAAGAGAATTGGACTCAGGATGGATCTTGCCCTGAACAATGGACACCCCAATCTGGCAACGCACCACCCATAAAATAACTTCAGACATTCTGCTTTGTTTAATGGGCAAAATGCTGATTAAGTATCTCCCCTTGCTCAGAGAATTAAGGGGTTTTTTGAGGAATTTATCAAACTCAGTTCTTTGATCATTCATGCTGAGGAAAAATATTGGAAATCTTGGACACCTATGAAGACCGTGCCATTGCTATTGACTTGGAGTTCTGTGAATAATTTTTATTCCAAATGTTTTATTCCAAATATTGTTGGTTTATTCAGAAAATGTCCTGAGCTATTTTATTCTGTAGGACTTCATCTCTCTTTGGACACTCCTCTCCCTCCCTCTCTGTATTTACAATAGCTATTGTGCCATTTTGTTACACAGCAGTTCTTCACTCCTGAAAATTCCAGTTCTTTGTTTCATAGTAGTGATAGATGCATCCGATGAACCATAGAAAAGTAAACTTGATGATATTTTCTACTTCCAGCTCAATTTCTAATCTGTTTCTACATTGACTCTTTTTCTCCACTTAACAAAAAAGGGCTGTCACTAAGCTCATATCAGTTTTAATATTTACAATCTGCCAAAATGATTCACATTCCTCACTGAAGCCTTAGCTCATGTGTTTAATTGATCAGGTCCCAAATCCCTTTCTTTAATATAAGGATTAAACCAATCTCTTAGACCTGGCAACATCCCTCACAGTAGGTAAAAAGACATTTTTAGTACAGATAAAAGCAAAAGACCTAATTCCTATTTAGTTAAGCATTGATCAATGACAACACTCTTCTGAAGTTTCAAGAGACCTTACATAAATAATTAGCTGGAAGTAAGAGGCAATACTGTGGCAAGAATGTGTTTGTTGTTCAAACAAACCTAAATTGAGAAAAAACTAAATTGTGACAAATGGGGCTGCTCAGCTTCTGAAATGTTTCTCCAGAAATCAAATAAAAATAGTTTGTGAAAACAGAAAATTTAAGACAAATTCTATTAAATAAATAAATAAAGCTTTTTGCAAGTCCAAGAACTGCAATAGTCCAATGTCTCCTGTCAGCTTTATACTCCATTTCAAAGAGTGAAAGATCCAAGCTGAAGACAAAAAAGTCTTTAGTGATCCTGCCAGCCCTGAGACAAACAGCCCTGCAGGACAAGTGCTAAATGTCCAGTTTGCTGTTAACTCAATGTCAATGAAAAATACAAGAAAAAATTTGTGATTTTATGTTCCCATTATCACCTTGCTCCTTTCTATCAGCCTTATTTAATTAACAGAACCAGATAAACGCACAGACATATCCTTAACTTCATAAGGAAAGCCAACCAACAAATTCTTGCAATTCATTGGGTAAGATATTCCAAACTGATGTGTTCACAAAGGTTCTATAGCACCTTGACCAGCTTTAAATATCCTCCCTTACATCTGATCCTTCAGACAATATGCTTAGGCCAATTTCACATTTTATTTCTCACTTTGATAAAGTTTGACTTTTCCACCTCAGCATATCTTAAAAATTGAAGACGTTCCTTGCAATAATAAAATAACTACTTTCAAGGGTACAAGAGATAATTTGATGATCATTCTTTAAACAGGAAGTTAAACCTTTTTACTGTGGAGTTAATGGCAGAAATTATATCAACATATAAATGCTCTACTGTACCTTTATTATCATTTTGAAATACTGACTCCTTCCAATTGGTCTGAAACTACGAGGCAAATCTGGAGGTCAGAATTTGATAGGAATATCTGCTTTTTCATTACCAAGAAAGAACTTGTAGACTGATTTTAACACTAGTAATTTATGGCTTAGACTTAGTTTGAGATCACATTCAGTAATTTTTTGTTGATTTTAGTAAAATTTATTTTTCTAATGTTACAAATAGTTCTAGAACTTGATGGGCAAGGGTTTATTTGAGTTTTATATTAAGGGTAACGTTATCTGTGCTTACACTCCTACATTTTTTTCTTCTTCCATTTTGTTTGTTTTTTCCTGGAATACAAATATCTTCTTGTTTATTGAATATAAAACAAGAACAGGATAATATCTCTTCACAAATACATCTGGGTGAGCATGCTCTGCTCCTCTGGGTAATTCTTTCAATAGAGCTACTGACATGAAAAAGCTGCTCATGAGGGTGTGCAGTGAGTTACTGCACAGTGAGAATTGTTATCCAGTAATACAGATTTTTACCATTTCCCCAAAGTCTTACTAAAAGAAGATCATTGAATAATTGCTCCATATCCTCTTGCTGTCACTCTTTTTCCATTTCCCCCATCCCCTGAGCTGTTCACCACTATAAAAGAGATAGTTACAAGTTCTAGAATTGTATGAAAGTGGCTGAAAGTTGAAAACTTCTTTCCTTACCTCTCTTTAATTGAAAAATGTCAGGAGTTTGTGTTTCTAAACTTAAAATCAAACCTGTTCCTTTCATGTGTCTTTTATGACACGCTTCACCCTGGAGCAAATGCTTACACAGCCAGAACAGGGAATTGTAGTGGAAATAATAACAAATGCCTAAACTGCAGCATTTCTATCAGGCATGAGCACAACTGGTTTAGGTCTGAACTGGGAGCTCACATCCTCAATCTCTCTATAAACTTACAGGTAGTGTCATGTTCTCAAAGATGGTGAAAAGGCAAATTCCAGCTGCAGTGCAAAATAACAGCAATGATGTAGCTGTGCTCTTAAAACAGAGCCTGACAGGAGCAACCTATCAAAACCTGAGGTGAGAAGGCTTCTCTGGTAATTACAATGAAACTGCTTTTCTACAGCCAGCTTACTAAGAGGAAAAAAAACCATACAGCAGCATTTGGTCATGAGGTATTAAGAAAAAAAAATGTCAAAAGGAAAGAAAAAAGGATAAGATGGGAAGGTTTGTATTTGCCTTTTGGTGTCACAAGCCTTCAAAATTTTTCAGTATTTTTAAATCTTCATATTAACCATGGGTAGGATTTGAAGAAAAGTAAGTTGGGCTAGCATTCTAGCACGAGACTGGAATGTGCATTTTAGCACCCTTGAACAGTAAAGCAGGATCATTGTTAGTGGAGAAACCTTATTTATGCTTGATGACAACATTAAGGATTTTTTCAGTATGTAAGTTATGATAGAAGGGCCATATGTGTAGTTATCACTACCACAATTAAGCTGTGCATAATGAAGTCAAAACTTTGTTTTGATGCCCCCATGTCCATACCAGTTTATTCTGCATGACAGAATACTGGCAGCTATAAATTCTTACTGAGGGGAGTAAGACAAACAAAACCAAACATGGGTATTTTTTTTCCTAAACAGGTAAAAATACATCGTATTAAATGCTGACCCTTAAAATGAAACCACTTCACCACAGGCTTCACTAAAGCTCCATTTTAAGCACTTTGGGGTATAATTTATAATTAAAAAGGATTCTTATCTTTCTGAACGTTGTATTTGTCCTACAACAAAAGAACTTCTTTCAATGATTTAACACATTAATAGAGTTATTTATTAGAATAACTAAAAAAAAAAATAATTTCCAGCCATAAAATATTAAGGTGTATAACAGTATTTCTTGCCATCAACTTTTACTGAAAGTTCACTGGCTAAGGTAGCAGTGAAATGCAATCCTCTCTTCATTCAAAATGCCACTGAAACTCACCTGTTCTGTAGAGCTCATGTCTGCTCACTCAGTGGTAGGAATTCACAGCATATTCTTTATAATAATTCACACTAAATTCACAGGAAAAAGGGGGATAGATAACTAAAAAGATCTGCTCTAGCCACTGTATTTCAGGACTTTTTAGCAACTTTTGTTGAGTATTCAGAAGCTTCAATTCCTAACTGATTCAGTATATATGTATGGGAGAGCAAAAGAAAGAGCAAGATTATGAATAGGCAGCAGGATAACATCTAAATTAAAATTCCCTTTATGTACATTTCATTTAAGTCTCAGAGGAAACCAATACTATTTTCATGGCCCTCACATATTAATGCCATAGAGCCAATCACACAAATAACTAATTTTGTTGCAGCTATTTTCACTACCTGCTGATATAAACTGTGCCATTAGCAACAACAATAAAAAAAATCTGCAGTTTTATTAAAGCCAGAGAGCTATTTACAGAACAAATAAAAGATATGCACACCTATCACACATAAGTTCACATGTAAGTACATGTGGTATTCATAGGTAACACCAACTGCTTAATCCTTTTTCCTTTCATCCCATTGCACTAATAACCCATTACTGATTGTAGTCAAATTCAAACCACAAGTACCTTTACAAGAAAAATTTATAGTTTCAAGTTCACTCTGAAATCATGTGGTTAATAATCTTTACTGATCTGGTTAGCAAAAAGTAAAAGACAGATTTTAGTTACATATAGGAACTGGGAATTTATTACAATTTTCCATTTAAAAAGCATCTTACATTAGAGCTTTTACTGCTGAAATTCCATTTATTTCTGTCTTAAAATAGAATTAAGTGGAGAGATAATTTTTTAAGCACTATATTAAAAGATATTTCCACTTAATAAATGAATTATATATCTGCATACAGCATGCATAAGCTGTGATGTAAAATTTCTGTCACCCAACCAAAGTGACAGCTCAGGAGATTTCACAGTAACCATTGGATGTGGCACCTTCCCATCTTCTCCAGGATGGGAGGGGAACTTACAGAACTACTTATGATGATCAAATACTTTTGCTTTGAACACACACATGCTGGCACCAAACAGCAGGCCTCTCAGTCCTGGGGTTTTTTTGAGGGAAATATAACTTCAGGCTATTTTGAAAAAATCTTCTCATCTCTAAAACACAGCTCAGAGGATATAAATTAGCTACTGTTGCATTATCTAACTGCCAATAGTATCGTTTTTAGTGATTAAAACTCCAAATAGCTAATACAATTTATAGATGTTTAAATATTTAGTATGTATTTGTCATATGCCATTATGTTCCTCCTTGGGTTTCAAAGAAAAAGTCTTCATTTGGATTACAAAATCTCAAAAAAGTGGATTTCCTGAAAACATTTCCTGCTTTCCTATGAAGTGGAACATTTTTTTGACTAGTACATGTACTTCTCCACATACCATAGAGAACTTCCTACAGATGTTCTCAAATCCAGAGTGATCACATCAACCACTACTCTCAGGAGCCATCATCATCTGTTTAATAGCCAGAACACCAGCCAGAAGAGATGAAAGTGGTGAGAAATGAATGGAGGGCCTGTTGGGACACCCCATCTTTTAAGCATCTCCCCCACTCAAAAATAAAAAGTAAATTCTTGCTTACTGTTACTGGATCCCATTCCACAGCACAGTATTCTGAACTCTACTTTTAATAAGGTTTCAACCTGTAACAGGGAGGCAATCCCCAGCGTGACCACTCAAGTTTAGAATTCCAAAAAATCTTCATTAAAAAATGTTTCTGGTTTACCATGCTGATTCATGGTGTGCTGCCTCTGCTAATTAAATTAATAGCTACACTTGCTTACTGAAAGAGATTAACTTCAGCATTGCCCTCAGTCGGTGGGTTAGTTGCTAGGCAGCTCTGGCTGGGGATTTGGCACTGTGCCCTCATCTCCGAAGACAGAGGCTGCCCTGCATCTTCCACCAGGAGAGTGAATGCTACACTGCTCTCACTGAGAGCATTCATCTCCGTTTCTATATCTCAATAGCTCTCCTTTAATTATTTTAATCACTTGGTGCATTCTAGTGTTGCAAGCCTGTTTAATCTGGAGTATATTTTGACTTCTGTGCTACGGAATTGCTTCCGTTTTCCCTTCCCTTGCCAGTTTACAACCTCAAGATTTATTTCCAGTCACACACGAAGGTGCTGCAGGCCAGAGCATGCCACGACTGCCTCTGCAGTAATATTTAGTCTGACGTTTAAGCCCTTCTCAATAGTTTTCTATCCACTGAGCTGTTCCTTTTCAAAAATTTTTTTTAATTATTTTTTTTTTTTACCTTGTTCACTTTGTCCCACACTTCAGTTCATAGCCAGGAAGTTTTACCTTTGAGTAGCAGCCTCGTTGTGCCAAGTGCTTTGTCAGTACAAGCAGCACAGGCACTGTGACATGGCCAAGGATGTGATTTATGGCACCAACAGCCTGCTCTTATTTTCTGCTGAGTAGGTGGATACCTCCAAGTATCCAGGGATGGCTGCTCTAACCCCCTCTGCAGTATCCAGGTGACTTCCAAAGAATAAAAGATAACTTTGTTGTTTGCTCATGGGCAATCTGGCCTATTTTTTCCTAGTGAACAGATCCTTGCACCACGTCAACAGCTGGGAAAACACAGCTCCACAGGTCTCAGCAAAACTGGAGGCACAATTCCTGTTCTCCAAAAATACCAATCCAAAACCAAGGATTTAGTGAAATTTGCAGGTTTAATCTGGAGACATAATTCCTTCCTGGACAAACTCTGTCACATATTCTTAAAAAAATAATACAGATCTTAAAAGTGATATGTGTATCAGTGCTATTCAGAATGTGCTTCCAGTGGCTCTAGTTGTAAAATAATGTAGTGATTATTGAATGGGAGAAAACAAATCGCAGCTGAAAAATACAGTCATTTTCTCACTTATTTTCTAAGTTACATGAAGATTTACTGAATAATTTATTTAATAAATGAAAAGAAATTATTTTTTATTTATTTGCAATTTTTGCATAACCATACTGTGCAAATTTATGCCAACTCGTGTTTTGCTATTTTGGTTTTTGTCATGCATCCATTTCTGATTTCTCACTACCCTCTAGGTGTTGCTCATGTGATATAATTATTCCAGAAAGCACCATTTGACTGGATGGCCCAAATGTTAGAGAGTTTGAGACAGAAAAACCTGAATAATTAATAAAATATCCATACAAATTCAAATTCCCTTGTTGAATAGAGAAATAATGTAATTCATATTCTTTGTAATGAATATGTGAGCACAGTCAAGTTGAAACATTTATATAAATAAGTCTTCTACCCTTTTGTCCAGTTGTGAGAACTGGCAAGGTTTCTTGCAATTATGTAAAGTCAAAACCTGTCAGCAGCACTGCATTTTTTTTCCAAAAATATACTGCCTGTGGATAATACAAGGAAAAAGAAAGACAGCACAAGTCAGTCAATTCTGCTTCTGAAAAGGTCAAAATATGGATATTTTAAGGCTCAGCTGAAACAAGAGAGTGATCATATCTTTACAAATTGTCAGAAAAAAAAAAAAACTGGAAAGGAAGATCATAGTAATGTTGAATCCATAAGAATTATATATCATTCTTTTGTTTTTAAACAAAGGTTAAATCACGGTATTAGATGCATCAAAGGTTTTGATCTTTTTCAGCATTCAAAGAATTGGGATGCAACAACAACAAAATAAAAATCAGACTGTCAACTTTTTTCTGTAAATATCAAACTGATGCCTGCTTAGAAAAAAAACACAAGGTAACCACCCTACTGGCACCTTTATTTCCTCTAATATGTCAGTTTCTTTTGACATTTCATGGAGAAATATTAAAAATATTCAAAAATTTGCCTGAAAATTTACCTCTTCTGGGACATCAGTTTGAAGGATAATCTGCTAATGATGCATTACTTACAGGGAAATATTTGAAACTGACATGCATAATTTATACTGTAAAGTCACACATAAAACTAATTTTTAACTCTTTTATTAGCACATTAAAAAGTGCTTTAGAAAGATGAGAATATAGAGCAGAGTCTACAGTTTTAAGAGTCAAGGAAAAATACTGCACTTAAATCTCAAGCAAGCAGGACAGAAATTCTGGGAATAATGAATATATGTTCTGTTACTTTAAATAACTAAATATCAGCAAAGTTTCTGATCTATGGATGATAAAATTTGACTATTGCTATTATGGTAATTATAAAATAATCCAACAATACATTGATTCCTGATAGATTGGCACAGCCTTGAAATCTTCCCCTTTGTGGCCAGCATGAAGGTTTTTAAATAGGAAAGCATATCCATATCCATAGGTTTTGCTACTCAAGATTTGCAGCTATGACCTAGCAAAAATAAAACCAAACCAAACCAGACAGCTGAAAAAATTAGGATTATCAACTTTCACCTTGGTTATACAGCCAAACAATTTTGAAGTATCTGGCTGCTTGAAAATGTGTAGAAAGCTGTACAAGAGGTGATGGCTAATGAAGAGCCAGTATGATAGAACTGGTCTGCACTCACATTTTGAAAAGAGGCAGACAACTGGTTTTGGTTTTGGCTTTTCATAAATTGTTGATAGGGTTTTTTTGTTGTCTTCTTGTTGTTCTTGGTTTTTGATTTGATTATTCCTTTCCAGAAGACTCTTCACCTGAGGTGAAAGTGAGAAAAGGACAAAGCTTGGAAGCCAGGGGAGCTAGAGCAGAAGTCACCCAAAGACCACTGAGAGATTCCTCAATATCTGATGGTCAGGGGTATTCAGTTCATGACTGGCTCACTGCTTACTGAGAGATTATAAACTATTTTAATATGCAGTAAGAATGAAACATTCTTCTTCAAAGTACATAAGAAAATAAAAACATGAAAAGAAATGCTCTTTGGTATTGTGAAATTGCTGCTTGTGCTATCCCAAAAACTTCTTTTGCTGTAATATTGAGAACATGATCATTTTCAATTTCTTTTTTTTATATATATATTTTTTAAATTTTCTCTCTCAAGATAAGAAAAACTTATATATTTAATTTGGATCTGAGATTAGAGAACAGGAAGTATGGTTCTGTTTTATACACACACAGATTTAATTATCCCCCAAGCAGGCACAAGGAGAGCATTCTCCTTGTGAGCACATGTGCTCTTATCCAAAATCAAAGCTCCTCCTGCCACTACCATCCTCAAAATGCTTATAAACTCCAAAATCAGGATAATGCGTTCTGCCATGTTTCCTGTAGCTAAGAATTATAGCTCCCATAAATTTCTCCTTTAAGATGAGAAAAAATAACTGCAACATTCATGGAGAAAGAGAGAAGGTGTCTGAGAAAGAGAGAAGGTGTCCAAGAAAGAATTTCAGGTAGTATGAGCCAATTTACTTTGTTAGAAACAAAGTAGTTATTAGAGAATTTTTGATTTTCTTTTAAAGGAGGCATCAAGACGAAAATCATAGAGAAGTGCAGAGGAGGTGCACCCTAGACAGAAAAAGAGAAAAATTTAACCTCTAGCAAAACATTTAAGTCAAGAGAAACAACATCCAAGAACATCCTCCATATATAAACAGAAAAAAGAAAAATTGTACTATTTTATACTATTTTTTAGCAGAAAACTCACAGGTTATGGTGGCATGTTGTGAGTCTGGCTGCTATGACATCATATGTGTGTGAATTTTATAAGTATTTCTACACAGATATTTAGAGAGGGCTGCTTCTGGGGACATGCATTGATCTAGAGTCTCTGAACTTGAGAAGAGTGCAAGTCAATGCAATTAGACAGCCCCTGCTTTCTCTCTGCCCTCCCCCTGTGTCTTGTCCAAATCACCTCAAATCACTGCTGACATCATCCAGACATTTCAACTAGAAATTCTGGAATAGATTCATTAGACTCCTGAACCTGCACTGGTGATTGCAAGCCTTTAAGTTCATTAATGCAGGACAAGTTTGCTACATCTGACATGTCAGAACTGGGGTGTTTGACACTGCCTGAAAGATTGGGTATATTCTCTCTTTCCAAGGTCATGAGCTTCACAAATCATAAAGGTGTGAGTGAAACTTGGTTTCCTCTCAGTAGTATACAAGCACATGTTTTTGTAAGGATATTTTACCAGATGCATCTGGAACATTCTGCTGACACAGGACTTCAGGCAAGTCCAGGGAGGTAAATGATGTGACAGCAAAAAGAATGTAGAATATATGTCAGAGCAAATGACTGATGCAGCAGCTAATAAAAATCTAATGGAAATATAGCTTTTACCAGGGCAAAGTAGCACCAGAGTGCTAGTCTCTCAAAATTAGTGTGATTCAAAAAGTATATCCAGTCACTGCACTATGCCATTCACAGCATGTAATGAGCCATGATGCTGTAACTGTGCTAGATTAAGACATTTGGAAGGTTCAGAAGGGTTGTTTGGAGTTAGAATAGCTTTTATAAAGTGGTTTTATATTACCAGCTGAAAAGCTTCTGAGTATGAAACTTTTTCAGCATTATTATACTTGCAAGATTATTGGAAGAGAGGAAAATGTCCTCATCACTTGTTCTTGTTTAAAACTTAACCGTGCAAGATTATAGGGAGAGAGCTTTTGTTATAGGCACTCCAGATATATTCTGATTGAATATAATTTTGGAAAAAGCTTTCTCTGTTTTCATTATTGGTGTTCAGAGTGAGAGTCATATTTGGACGCATTGTTTTCTCTTTTTTTTGGTCACAATGATTAATCACACAAGACTTGTATCCAACTCATGCACTGAAACTCTCAAAGCCTTTCCAGAATTATGATAAGTAGAACAACACTAGACAAAAAAATAGACAAGATGTGATTTTTTTTTCCCTGTGATATACTTTTGCCACTACAGAGGCTACCAATACCATTAAATCCCAGTCTCTTTCAGGTATCATCAGTGTAGCCAGACATTCTAATATGAATCTCCAGAAAACCTGAGAACATTATAAATAGACACATACAATCTGGAATAATTAAACATCCAATTTCAAGTTTAGTAGTTTAAACACAATAAAAGCAGAATTATTTTTTTTCTTTTTTTTGTGTAACACGCAATATTTTATAGTATCTCATGTAATGGATATTAATAAAGATAAACACTTGAGAGCTCTGGTGCTATCCTGTCCTCTTCCTGCTCATTTCAACTGGAGTGAACAAAGGGGATGTTACAGTGGAAGCAAACACTTCTGAAAGACAGCCTACTTCCACTGAATAAACAAGAAAATTCATACTCTCAACAGCAAGAACCTGAAAAAATACTGTCTATACAGAAAAAAAAAGAAGTGTATATGTATATATATACATATCTATGTATCTGGTAAATGATGGACAGCAGGTGGGTGGGCTCTTCTGCCAGGTCCCCCATCAGCCTAGGATGGATCCCATGCAGCCCCACAGAGCTGTGAGCACCTAAGTGGCTCAGCAGGTCACTGACTGCCTCCTCCTGGGTACCAGGGGCACCATTCTGCTCCCTGGCTCCACACACCAGCCCAGGAGGACAGCTGTCCTGGGGACAACCTGGCTTACTGCTGACAGCTGAGGAAAAGGACGAGTCAAGTACCTCAGCATTTTCTTCATCTTTGTTGACTGTATTTGCCCCACGTCCAACAAAGGATGGATGTTCTCATTGCCCCTCCTTTCACCATTAATACATTTATAAAAACATGGGGTTTTTATTATCCTTCACAGCAGTGGCCAGATTAAGCTCTAATTGGGCTTTCACCTCTCTAATTTTTTTCCTACATCACCTAGTGATATCCCTAAAGATTTCCTGAGTTTCCTGCCCCTCATTCCACAGGTCATACACCCTCTTTTTTCCCTTAGTTCCTTCAAAGCTCCCTGTCCATCCAGGCCTGTCATCTTCCCTGTTGGCTCATCTTTCAGTACATACGAGAAGTCTGCTTCTGTACCTTCAAGATTTCATTTTTGGAGTACATCTGTCCTTCTTGGACCCCTTTGTTTTTAAGGGCTGACTTCTCTGAATCAGTCTCTTGAACTGCTCTCTGAAAGCCCAGTGTGTAGATCACAGTTAAAACATGATATTTGGTCTCTACCTCCTATTTTTATAGCAAGGCTTTCAAACTGGACCTAAAAATCTCTGTTTCTCAACATGCCTGGGTCTGAAAGAATAAAATAACTACATGATTTTTTTTTAACTCACTGGAAAAAAAAACCCTCCTAAAACTTTTGTATGAGAAACATAATCTCCATTATTCATAGAGCTCCAAGCAAAACCCTACTTAGAAGAATCCCCCAGTGTCAATGGGCATTCTGCAAGATTAAAACAAGCAGGACTTGGCACTGAACCTCACTGCCAATGTATTGTTTTCCCTTCTCTCTCTCTTAAAAATGGTCATGCTAGCAAAATTCTTATTTTATTATATTTTTGACAAATTTTTTGTACAAAAAAAAAGGTAGAAACTTAGTTTCAGTTAAATCAGACAATCCAGTTTGTTATAGAAGTACATTTTAGATACCTAATTTCATAAAATTAACAACTGAAAGGTATTTCTCCCTCTCCCTTTGATGTTCCAGCTATCTGTGAGTCTCCCTATCCTGGGAAACAGGTAAACTATACCTATAGCAAAATAAGAGCTTAACTTTCTTCCCTTTTTGATTTTATTTTCTGTTGAGATTTCTGAATTTGATGTCATTTCTCACTACTTGAGTGAATAAGAAGTTCATTTTAAAAATAAATAAGGTTGAAAAGTCCAACCTGACACAATCATAAATGTTGAATAGTTTCATTTCAATGTAAACTTTCTTTTTTACCTTAGAACTGGAAAGGAAAATAAAAACCGGCTACATTTTCTCACAGATGAAGAAGTATCACTGCTGCTTAGAAACACTTACTCACATTTTTGAAACCAGCATTTTCCATGCATTCTGTGGACCATTAAAATGATTTAATTTACGAGCTGAAAGGATTGCTACTCAGAAAGCTCAGTCCCTGTGCTCTTTGCAGTGCCATAACCCTCAAAATTACCTGGGGACTAAAGTCTCACAGTAAAAACTGATATTTCATTTAACTTTTTTAACTAAAATAGCTAACTCTGCAATCACCCATGCCATGCTGAAGTTAGTCTTCTCCCTGATACAGAAACCTGAGCCTACAGAATGACATGTCTGGCACTTTAGGAATTACACCTTGGAGTTGTACAATCTGTAGGGAGTTTTGAGTGTAGGGCAAAGAGTATGAGCAGCCTGGTAGTAGAGGCAGCTAACACCCACTGCTACCTTTTATAGTAACATATGTGAAAACAAGCACCCAGGAAAAAAAAAAAAAAGAAAAAAAAAAGATTATTTATTTAAAGCTCTAGGCAAAACTTGATAATACTAGAAAAATTTTGGTTTTTCCCATCCATAAATCTGAGACCAGAAGCTACTTTAATCTTCCGCAGCCATCTCTGTTTGAAGACAACATCAAGTTCTAAGCAGGTGCTTATGAGAGCAGAACAAGGTAGGACTCCCTGCTGGGGGATCACACTTGCTTCATTTTAATTAAGGAATACTTCTCCCAGGTTCCCCAGGCTAATACCAATCTAATTGAAGTCAATACTAAGTCCAATACCTTGCCATATGTGCAGTCTAAATTCACATCCTAAGCTCACCTCAAGCAGATGAAAATACTGCACACAGGCCTAATAGGGCTTGCAAAGGGACAAAACCAGTTCACATCCCCTGAGATGACCAACAGCCAGCACCAGCAGACTGCTGGAAACTGAAAATAGAAAGGAAAATACAGTGTCAGGAGGAGTCAGGCATAGTCAGTGAGCTCCATATGCACTCTTCTGAAAGAGAACGGTAACTCAAATTATTCCCCTGGGCCTACAGCAATGCCAGTGTTCAGCCTTGACTTTTATTTCCCCAACATCCATTTCACAAAAATTCCAAGTGCCAAAGCTACCCACTGCCACATCTGGGCTCCAGGACAGGGAGAGATTAATTGCCACTAACAAAAAACAACCAAACCCAAACAGTATATAAATAATTGCCAAAGTCCTCCCATTTTAAAGCAAAAAGACACACGGGAGAGGAGGAATCATAGACTACGAATGAAAAGCACCAAAAGTTAGAGGTTTAACCACTCTGTGAATAGAGCTGCTCACTGAAGGAACTCTTTACAGTGCTCCAGGTAAGCAGCAGCAGAGATATAGTGGTGCAGGTACAAATGTGCATTGGTTACAAATTATCAACCCCAGAATCTAATTCCAATTTAACAGAAGTTTTAACATTACAAGAGATTGTCATCATCCCTCCTCAACAGCTTGAATCTCTGGAGCTTTCAAAAGAATAGACAGTGAATTGGATTAATTATTTTCCTTCCACCTTGGAGACCTTTGTACAAAGGTAAGAACCTATAGCTCAGGAGGTACCTAATCAGACTGGTAGGCTACTTGTGGTCCTCAGTGTGTTATAACACCCCTCACACATTCTACAGGCTCCTTGGATTTACCTTGCCCTCTGTCCAGTTTAAAGTGAAAATTCAAGAGGTCAGGAATGTCTGGCATCTAACCCTCCTTGTGCTGGGATGTTCATGCACATCAGCAGTGCTGGAGCAATGTCAGTGGCAGAAAAGCACACTAACAATTAAAGATGACCATAAGCCCACCCCAGACACGAAGAGTGCCAAACACAGGGGTTGGAATCTGAAGTGTGATCTGGACAAGAAAGTTGCAGGACATTATTTTACTAGCAGCCTGCATTAAACACCTCAAGATCTCCTAAGCAGAAAACAAAGCAGAGAAAGAAGATTGCTAAATTTGAGATTTGCTTGTTCTGTCTCTTTCACAGCAGCTGTCCCCATGGTCCAAGGCCAGGTGAAGGAGCACAGAGATGATTGGCAACCCCCTGTGTAGTAACAAAGCCTCACAGCCAGGTACAGACATGCCTTAATTATGCCTGTGTCAATTATGCCAGGGAAACTGGCTGAACTGCAAAAAGGTTATGGCACACATGCCCTGTGCAAGTCTCAGTAATGATTCTGAAGGTGAAGACACAGAGGAGCACTTTCAATTCCCCAAGACTTTTGTAGGGGCTGATAACACTTGCCCTTCACAATTCACACCTCAAAACTTCTCAGGATCTCTGTACTCTATTCATAAGCTAAATACACCCAGGGAACAAACAGGTAAAATATCAATCTCTTTTCAGAGATAACAGCTGGGACTGCTTTGATAGGAACAGCACAGAGATCAGTTATGAAGAAGATAAAACAGCTGAATTCCACAGGAGAACTCTCTATTAGGATGTTTTTATTACTGCTACCCATTAGTCGATGTAATACCAATAATTAAAAAGAGAAGCAGCAACAGAAAAGAACCATTTAAAATGGAAACCTAAACCCTGTGTGTCACATTTCTGACACAGATGATATTTGATATTAATATAAACCTATCAAACTGGTATTAATCAGAGGTCACTTCAACAGATGATGTGAATAAATATAACTACTATTATTACAGATCCTTGCTAATTCAGATAACTTAATAAAGAAAATTGGAGCCATCAAAATTCAGAGTCAATATGTAGATACTAGGCATCTAGTAAAGAAAAGAACAAAAAAACTCCAGGAGTTTCACGTTGAGTAACTGTGGAAACAATCAACCATTCCAAAACCCATAGATTTCTTTTTCCATGTACAGCTTGCTTCACCCTTTCTTACTGCACACAATTATGTGTCAATGCAAACAGCTGCATTCTTCATAGAAGTTCCAGAAGCAGAAGAAAATAAAAACAGAAGGAAGAATCATGTTTCTCACAAACTTCTCTGTTTTCTTAAAGCCATATTTCAGACACATATGTAAAAAATAGAGTCAAGTTATTTGATCAATGCTTATAAAGAGCTGGAAGCAAGGCTCATTCAAACCCACCTAACATATTGATAACACCTATTGCTGGATAGGTCACTCAATTCACAGGACTTTTCAACCCCATTTAAAATTTCAGAGGGGAAGAAAACAAAAAACATCAAAGTCTCTTTTATTTAGCATATATAGACCTTTTTGCCACTTCAAGCTAAAGACCTTTTCAAAAATGCACTGTCAGCAGCACAGCTTTTAAGGGTAGAAATGAGGACTTTAAAGCTGGTATCCCACTGTGTATTCTACCACTGCGCTGCCTGTGGAGTGTGAAAAAAAGGGCAAAGATTGTTCTCAAAGTCTCAAACACTCTCTTACAATTACTTTTATCCCTTTGAAGACAGAAGGAAATGCAGCTAATGTGTTTACAAATAGGCTGGAACCTGCTACTTTTTAAAGGAAACTGCCAGAGGACACAAATGCCTCCTGGAATCTCATTATGGCATTTAAAAGGACATTTTTGGGGCTAGCAGTTCCCTCAGCTTGACCTCTCTTTTTAATTTCACCTCTTTTAAAAGTTCATGCACCTTCTCAGATTCCTGTAACGATTCATGACTTGTGTCTCAAAATTAAACCAATTTGAAGCATCACTGATCTGTGATAATAACAGAGGGAAGCCTGTCTGTGACAAGTTACAAATTAATCCTTATCCTTCATCTCTTGAAGGGAAAACGTTGAAAATTCAGCTGACAATATATCCAGCACTTTCCACGTTCATCAATACAGTCATTCATAAAAGCCAATTAAGCAACATGGAAATGAAACCCAGCAGTCCTGAATGAGTAACTCTGAAACAAGACAACACGCACAAATAATGAAAGACAATGTACCCTGTGAAGAGAATGACTGCAAATGTAATCCTCCAGCACACCCTAAAAATGAACATTAGATTGTGAAACTCTGCAAATAAATAACACACAGGAGCCTAGCAATTTTTTTTAAGAAGCACTGCAGAAATAAAAGAGGAGCAGTAGCAGGAACAAAGCCTCAGAAACAAACACAATTTCATATTACTGTGTAGCCCATTGAATGTGGTGTACAAACATTGCTTAAACAAAAGGTCATAAAATTATTTGGCTATCTGCTTTTTTAATTCCTGGTTTTCTATTTGAGGGCATAAAAACTACACAGTAACTTTTTTTTTTTTTAATCTTCTCTGATTCATTCATTGCTTATTTTTCAACACAATTGTTTACTTAATCCTTGACTCCTCAGTTGCTTTACAGACTCTCAATACCATTCCAATCAGTGACAGTGACAAAGAAGTGTTTCCCATAACTCTACTGTTTTAAGACTCACATTTTGCTAATATTAAAACCCACAACATCTTACTATATTTTAAATAATGCATCACACCCCACAGTAGAAATATTTCCTTTTATCTGGTCTAGTAGCAGAACAATCAGTGCTAAGATACCTGAGTAACTAAAAACATTTCTATGGGAACTAGATATATGCTTCATTTCATACTTTATGCAATGAAGTTCTCATAAACTCTAATTATTGTCAAAAATATCCTTTTTCTACACTCCATTTTATCTATGACCATTCCAGCAATAGATAATGGTTAGATAATGTCAGAATGGTTCAGTGTAACACATCCAAATATGATTTACCTAGCAATATACAAAGGTACCTCAACATGTCATTTGTGGCTGAAATTAAAGATTACAGAACATGTAACGTGCTTTTGGCCAACAGAATTGGAGCCACATGTTATCAACAAATAAAATTTATGAGAAATCATACTTTTTCATCACTCTAGTTGGTACTAAGTCCCCACTCATCTCCATAATTTAGATATGTTAATCCTCCTTCCCAATCCTACATTGTGTGTAACAAATGCAGCTACATCTGCACCCACCAGTACACATGAATCCAGTTGTGTACTCCTGAAGTCAATTATTGCAGTTTTGACTTTGAGCACTTACATCTCACTAATGCACCAATTTTATCAGACAAAGGAAAAAAGAAGCAGCAAGTCTATGTACATCACCTGTAGTATCATTTACTTGGGGAAAGAATGGCAACTTAGGGCAATGCTGCCTTGGCCTGGAATCTTCAAAGGGCAGCTAATTAATTCTGGAATTCATAAACGTTATGACATCCACTCTAATGATATTAACAGTAATGTCATCCAGCCACACAAGTTCAAAATGAAATAATCATTCCCTCAGAACAAAGGAAAAATGAGATTTTTTAAATCCCTCTTTTACTCAGCTCTTAATTGTGTATTGGAAATGCAGTCTCAAGGAACTGTTTCATGCCAACACAATTTGAACCACAAGAAATCTTCCATCAAAGCAGAAAGATGACAAGATCCAGATTTGTCCTTATTCTGAGAAGCAATGGCAGCACTCAGAATTTCTAACTCTTATCACTGACTTTCAACCACTTATTTGTCTCTGAATTTTTCTGCACTACAGCTATATTTTGACAGTTTGAAACTGATTGTAGTAATAGTAATTCAATATACTCCCGAAGGTGAATGTACTAGTGTGGGCTACTTGTAAATTCATCTGGCTTTACTTTCTGCACAGTCTGTAGGCTAAACTAAAGGTAAAACCTGATACAAAATGCAATTTGAGAAGGCCAAATCTCTATTACCATTAAAAGCATTCTGGCAGAAGAATTAAACTGAAGACATTTATTTAAGGTATGTTTTATAAAAACAACTCTTCTGGGCTTTCAACATTTACTACTCAGGATGGACCAACAAAATGTTATTCCTTAAACCACAGAAAGCATGCCAATTAAAAAAAACTGTTGGTTCATTCAGGTGATACCAAGAAATTCCAAACAAAATAAGCCTCAATTTCTGGTTTGCATCAATAATGCAGTGGTTGTGTCATCCAGCTTTGCTGGAGGAGACACAAATTTGGGCTAGTTCCATCTTGCAACAGGGCCAGTCACTCCTGACTAATACTCGGGCAGGTAGATTCTCTCTAAGTCTGTTCTAATTAATGAGTTGTTCTGTAAGGTGTGAAAATCTACAAACTATACATCTCAGAGGGAAGTTCCATAAGATGGCCAGCTCACTTCTTCCTGGATGAAGTTCATTTCACCACACCCTTCTCACTCTTGCCCCTTCATGCATCACCCCACTGACTGAAATCAGCTCTGACATGGCTCACAATATTTATGGAGTCAGTTCAGCTGGCTAATCCAGCAAAAACATTATTCACAGGGATTTTTCCCTCTGGGAGAGCATTTCACAGTTTTTACTAGAGTTGGTACAAGGTAAAGACAATTTCTTGCATTGTCTTTCGTTATGTTCAGAGATGTTTCAATCTCTCAGGAAAAATTTAGCAAAGAGAATTTAACTATATATTTTGAATATTATTTTCAGCAAAGGTTCTATGGTATTCTTGCCTCAGTTCTGTTAATTTCTGCATATGAAAAGTCTGTACTGTATTTAGATACAAACACTGATCTTATAATATACTTCTGAGTATGAACCTTTCACACATTGAAACCAAAATAATAAGGGAAATCAGAAGTAATCATCATAAAAGTAAGATGGCATGGCCAGATGAGCTCTTTTCCTGTTGAGAAAGAGTGAGAGGAGCAAAAGGCACCAACAAGGCCTGAAGAAAGCTGGGACTTCCTTCACCAATGAGTTCTTGGGACTGGCCACCTTGAGCTTCCCAGGACCAGAGTCATCAGTCCTGCTTAACAAGGTACGAGTTCAGTGGCATCACACATCACAGCTAAACTGGCATAGGTTTTTAAAGGACTTATTGTTTTGTATGTGCAGCAACAATTACTGACAGGTGAAAAACTAATCTTTGGGCATGTGCACTGCCAACCCAGTAAAGAGTCAAGTCTGAGGTCTGGAACTCCACTGATCTGTCTTTCAGACACTCCTGTCCCAGCCATTCCTAATTCCCAGCTGGCACACAGACATATTCAGGTGCAACAGAGGAGACTGCAGCAGTCAAATGCTGCCTGCTTTTCCTTATGGGATTCAGCCTCCCCAGAGGGCCAGGGCTCAGTGGTGTGTGCAGCAGCACCACAGCATCCCTCCAGCTCCTGCTCTGCCTGCACACAGCTCTGAGGAAAGCACAGGAGCAGCTACAAGTCAGGGCAATAATTCTGCAGCTGAAAAGAAGGCAGCAAACAAAGAAGCATAAAGATGACAGCCTTGACAAGTCTGCGTTTGTTTATTCCAAACAAAAATCTTTCCAATTATAAAGGAAAGCTCTAGCAACAACTACAACTACAGTACTCCAGTACTAACTACAACTAGTGCTTCACCTGTAATATTCTCATAAAGACTGGCAGTCACGTACGGTGTTTGTATCTCTTTATCCTTGAGGATGTGTAACAACTGCATATATCTAGACACAGACACACACACCTCTATATATAGGTATTTTAACTATTAAACAAGATGGCTTTCTGTAGCAATAATTTCTGTATTTGGGGTGAAAGTGATGCAACCTTCAAAAGTCTCACTGAGTTTGTAAGGCCATGGTCTCAGCACTGGAGCTGCCTAAAATTCCTTCTGCTGTTATTGGATACCATTAAATCTGCTGACCACATAAGTACATTGTCTCATTATTCAGGCTCAGTGTTCTGACGTGCATTATAAACCCTGCAGTGCCACTCAGTAATGGCTGTGGAGCAACTGTGGCAACACACAAATAAAATATGAAAGAAGAAATATTTGTATTTTCATCTTTGTATTAAAGTCAAATTAACTTGAATATCATTCTGTTTTATAGGTTAATAAAATACAAGAGAAATTAATTATTAGCAAAAATAAATATTTATAATGCAGGCACAACGATAACAACAACAAATGAAAAAGTCTCTGAGTGGAACTACTTGCCCTAGAGGGTAAGAGATATGCCAACCTAATAACCTCACCAGGGGTTATGAAAAATTTGCACATTGCCTGACAGCCTAAGGTAAAGTCTTATGGTAGCTCTTCAAGTGGATAAAAGGGAAAATGGAATGCAATGCAAAGTGGTACAGTTTATCTAAATCAATGGAGACATTTCCTACTGCACTGACCTTCACTGCATCTTGAGGAGCATAAAAAGCATTAAGGAACATTTTAAAAACACCCAAGGGTTTTCTTTATCTAGGTTTTCTCACTCATCAAATAAACTGGAACTCTTTATTACAGATATTTCCCATATTTCAAGTTAATGTACATTTCTCTGCAGCACAGCCACCTAAATAATCTTAACACTTCATGAGGGCCCTGACAGTCTCCCAGAAATGTCATATTCCTCTCTCGACACACATCCCTCAGAACAATAGCTGTGCAATGTCCCTTTGCACCGACACAAACTGGAACTATCATCCTTAAGATGCCCAAGGAATGGGCTGCAAGGACCAGTGTTTAACACCAATGCAAGTACTAAAGGCTGGAAAAGCATGAGTGTGTGCAAAGTGATATTGTAAATGTGAAAAAGCTCACCTGCATCTGTTCTCTTACTCAAGTGTTGATGAGAAATAATACTGCTGACAGAAGGGCCATCTCTCTTACCCAAAGCAGCAGAGTAAACTCTTTACTCCTGGCTCTTTGCTCATGGAGATCCAGATTTAAATCAGGCAGCAGGAACACTGTCCCCTAAACAGACCTTCAGTAAGCCAAACTGGGGCAGCTTTGGAGCCCATACATCACCTTAGCACAACTGAATAATTTTCTGTTCAACCCATCCCCATTTGCAAAGGTGGTCAGCATCAGAGAACATGCAGACATGATATACAAAGGTACATTGCATTTAGAATATTTATAGAGCTTTAGTCTCTCAATTCTTTGCTGTTGATTCATGTGAACTAGCTTTTCACACAAGGAGAAATTGGTGAAAGTAAACTCTGCACACAGATTGCAAAAGTATTTCACCCATAGTGCTCTTTATATCTGTAAGATTTTAAGAGCACTAATAAATTAGCAAGGCTTAAGTAAAAAAGACAGTGATAAACCTAATTCTCCGTATTCCTACTTATGGGAACATACAGCACTGCAATAAGCTGTGGCTCCTGACCTCAAGAGCTATATTCATTTCTAAAAATTATCTTAAATCTCTGTATTATATCCAGTAACACAAGGCAGTCTCATTGGGCAATTATTTCTAAGAGAGATGAAACACAGAATAAACAAAAGGTTGAATTTATGTAATTTCTTCATCCATGTTCTCTCTTTTTTAATTACTCCTTACTTTTGCCATTAAAATATTCTGTTTGCTTCTGAATTTGAGTCTTTCCATACTTCTTTTTGCTTTCTCCATAAGTTCTCATGTTTACCTAGCCAAACAAGGAGCTCCATTTTATAAGTCCTTTTCCAAATTTCTCAACAAATACATACTTGGTTTCAAGCAGAAAACTGGTCCAAAATCTAAATAAATTAGCATCTTTCATATAAAAAATGCAATGAGGTGTGCAAAACCTTTCATTTAATACCACAGGAGTGATAGTATATCAAAAGTAAATTTTATCAAGTATGGGCTAGTGAATTCCAAGCTGTTTATATCCTTTTCATACATAAATTATCAAACTTACCCACATACTTTATGATTTCAAGTTCAATTCACTTGAATTTATGAGTTTCTGCATATGATCAGTAGTTTCTGCACTGCTGCACTGTGTAATACTTGTTTTAGTTCTCCGTAGTTTTTCTTCACTATTCAGACATTTTTCCTTATTGCACTTCCAAAGCAGCAGATTTATTCCTGAAAAGTTTAAAAGGGATGTTTCTCTGCTTAATAAGTAAACTTCAGACAACACTTATAACCATCACTCAGATCACAAGTTTATCCTATAAAACCTGACAACAGTATAGAAGAGTGACAGAATAAGTGTGTCTCAATGACATTTATTAAAAGCCATTGATCAGAATATTGGAAATACATTGCCTTGAGATTTGTCATGGGGATTGATACTTTATGTCCAAATCCAACAGCTGCTTTTAAAATTCAGGGTAAAGATCTGTGTATCTTGCCTTGTCTGTTTCTTTGAATTCCCTGCAACTTGTCTCGAAATCCAGCCCACAGGGGAGTTGTTGGCTTTTATCCTCTCTTCTCCTCAAAATTAATGCGAGTCATATAAAGCACCTGACACTGGTAATCATTCCTTTATATTTAAAATATATGTAGCTAGAACAAATGTGTTGGCCATGTTCCAAGGCTGTGCTGCTGTGCTGGAGCAGCTCCCCACCTCTGGCACCTATTGCAGGTTTTGAAGCTGTCTGGCGTAACAGATAAATCTGGGCAGTCGCCTCTTCTGTAATGATTTCTCCTGACATTCTCAATTACGTTTTTGGAGAGCCTTGAGTACAACATTTCCAGCAGCTCCCTCAACCGAAAGCATAAATTTTCTTAAACTGCAACAGACTGCTGTGCAAGATTTATCTGCTGAGCAGTTAACTCTGGTTACACCATCAAAAGCGGGAAGCGAAATTGCATCAAATTTCACCAGAGGTAATTAATTTTTTTATTTTGAAGGGAAGGAGTAAGACTTGAGCTACAAACAGAGAATAAATTCATATAATCACAGCACAGAGGCATTTCTTTAAATTTCCTACAAATCAGCATGGAGTGCAAGCCATCCTGTGAGAAGGTCACCATAAATATTATTAGGGACCTTGATAACATTTTTGGCAAGAGGCTAGAAGTTAAAGGTGGTATGAAGACAGTGCTCTGGAAATGTCATCTAACAATGGGTAAATTCCTGTCAACATACATACTTTTTACATTAAATGGAAACCTGGGTTCCTAGAGTGATAGGAATTTAGTGAATTTTAGCCCTTGCATGTAAAAGCTGACATATTTGAAAACTCATACGTTTGCTCAGTTTTTCAGGGGGGAGGTGGAGAGGCAAGTTTTTTTTGGGAACAGGTTCTTTTGGTTTTAAACCATTTCAATTTGAAAGCAGGTCTTAAAAAACCAAAAAAACAAATGTACAAATACTGTCATTTTGGTTTTCTTTTCACTCAAGTAGAAAAATAGCCCAAACCACTACTCTTTAGAATGGTTCTATGTGATAACTTATAACATTATGTAACCCACATGGCTGAGTAAGACACCTGTGTCCTAGTAGGTCTGAAGAGATTGAGAGTTCTCAGCTGTATTTCTACAAAAGCCATACCTGTCCAATTCTCTTCTCACAAGAGACTGAGAGTATGAGCAAGAGAAGGCATTGTAATTTTTTGAAAGGATCAAAGTACAGAATTAACTTCAGAAAAATAAGAAACAGCGTTGAATAGATTACATTACAGTTTACCCAAAAAGACTGGTGAGAAAGAGCAGGTACATAAACTGACTTTAACAGAGAAAAGAGTGAACATATACATTATACTGAGCACAAAAAAACCCCCACAAAATATAACTGGAACAAGGAAAAAAGTAACATTTCAGCAAGAAATGCCTACCCTAAACACAGTAATTCCATAGAAGGTCTTGAAGGGAAAAAAAAAAAACAACAAACCCACAATGAAAACAACAAAAAACAGTGTTTAATAGCTAATCTAGTAAAATATTCTGCAAAGATATTTTCTACAATCTTGATCTTTCATTAAATTCCAAATTTATAGGAGGCCTCCTATTGAAAAGCGTTTTCAGTTCCTTGCAAAAGCAGTCTGAACTAGAAAGCCAGAGGGAAAAAAAGAGAAAACATCAACAACAAAACACATGAGCAAACTATACATCCAAATTAAGAATGTCCTGGTGCCAACAACTCCAATTTAAGTCAGTCTCTGAGCACTTGTGGTGTATCAGAAACAGGGCATATTGCAGCAGAAAGATCAAAGGCTTGGTTTTGAAAGTTCAACCTAAAATAATTTTGCTTTGGTGCTCCCAATTATAAAGAAAGATAATAGCATCACTCTCCCCCAAATAAGCTCCAGGATGATACAGGCATCTATCAAGAAGTATTTGCATATCACAATGATAAGTACTACAGTTTTTATTACAGAAATAAACCACATTTTGCTACACAAAATAAGCAGATTAAGTTCTATATTTGTACTGAAGGTATTTTTGGACCACCATGGGCCCAATTTAATTTAAGCAGTGTCTGTAGCCTCAACTGCAAAGGCAGACAGCCCACCCATGTCCTCAAAAGAATGGCTTCTGAAGGAAACAATTTGTAGGTGCACAAGTGCTCCAGCCATGAGAGTAGAGTGAGAAAAGCTACTAAAAAATCAGCTGGAAGAGTTTATTTTAGCAGGTGGTTGTAATTAAGCCCAACACACAGAACAGAAGTTCATAAAACCTATGGAATGTTGACTATGCATGTCTCCAAAGTGGTGTTCAGGAGCAGATTTCTCTGAATCTTTCTGAATTCCTACATTGTTTTGCCTTTCCTATATTTAATTGCTGTCACCCTGCTTTTGAAAGCCTTCTGAAAAGTTTATATTCTCGAGTCAGATTTTCTCACACTGTACTAAAAACACCAGCTTTGTTTACATTCCTTCTTGGAGAAGGGGAACTGATGGACTGGGCTATTAACCAGTCTAGTTGAGAGGGTGGGATTTCTTCTTCCAATCCTCTCTCACTTTGCAAACCCTATAAATTGTGTATCCATAGTAAATGGGTCCTCTTTTGGGGGGCCTCTGCTGTTCTCTCGATTGTGGTGAAACATTGACCTTCTTTCATGCCCTGTTACTACAATTTGCTTTTCATTTTTTTATTTTCTGTAGCTCATCCCGATTTCTTGCTTATAAAAACCACTTTATATTCTGTCTTCTTCACTCCTGCTTAGCGGCTAAAAAAACCTAAATTACTCACAGCTTTACCCACCACCTTTCCCGCAGACTCTTCTCATCTTTCTCGAGAACTATAACTCGTATTTAAATTCACTTGCACGGTGCCAGCAGCATCTCGATGTTGTCAGTAATTTTTCTCGGGAACCACATTCCAGCAAATGCAAGATCTTATCCAACAGAGAAGCTGATAATGCACAAGGCACAGAACTTCTGCCAGTGTGGAAGGGACACCCCATCCGCAGGAGAGGCGATTTCCTCCACGTTGGAAACAGCTCGGGTCTTCTAAGGCTGAACCAATAAAAGTTATTGTTTCATCCTAGGAGTTCAGAGATCTTGCAGAAAGTGTTATTGAATATTGTGACAACCTGTGCACCGAGCATGCCCTGAGCTGCAGGAACTGAGCACTCTCTGCCTTCTGCTGAGTTGTTCCCTCCAGAAGCAGCAGCTGATGTCAGTGATTAACAAGAACCTGGTGGAAACTCAGCACAGCTGGAGGCCAGCACACTGCAAGCTGCAGTGGCAACTGCAGTAAGTGCACGTGAAATTAGAGACAGAAGACTTTAAAAGACAGAAGCTGAGGGGAAAGAAGAAAGTTCTAATGCACTGTCATGGATTTAAAAAATGTTGTAAAACATTTCTATACCTGTATTTATGGAAATTACTCCAGTGATCTTTACTCACCCTCTATTAATGCATGTTAACAACTGTAATCTCTGTCTTTAATGGCAGAAAATTATGCTAGTTTTCTTTTAATTTGTTCTTTAAAAACATGTGTATAAAAATAATTGTAGCACTTCCCTTTGAGAAGTTTGGGTATAGAGGCTAATTGATGCAGATTTGTCACAGAAATAAAAATGTTTTCACTTCAATAATATTGTTTTAACTGTGTTTGTCCCAGGCCCTACAAAATTCTACTGAAAAACTGAAAATCTTTCAAAGTCAAGGACCAATGAAAATGCAAACAAGCCCATCAATGTGGGAGATAAAATCAGCACCATGGAAGCCTTGTACTAACTCAGTGACTGTGTTGCTTTGTATAAAAGGTTACATTTTTGTATCCCTTTTCCAGCTTTCAAAAATGCAGAAGGAACTAGCGATTCCAGACTGTACCCAGCTAAACATTCCTGTCCTGATCTCCTCAGCCACACTGGAGGACTTCCAGGAAGTAGGAATAGAGAGGCAAAGTATCTCAGAAGCACAGCAGTCATCTTTTACAGCTCGGTCTTATGCACACCACTGCCAGACATAATAAATCCAGATGAAATAGAGTCCAAGATAACCCACATTAGGAACTGTTCATTGAGCTAATATAATCTACACCATGGCCAGTGAGTGTGGAAGGCTGTTAAGCATGAAGTCCATGGCTGCCTTGTTAAGTGCCTGCAAGCTCCCAGATGAATGGAAGTAGGGTTCAATTTTTCTGCAAGATTTTAACATCAAATTGCCTGGTATTGGATTTTGAATGCTTCGGACTCTTTATGTTTATGAATTTTTTATAAATGTTACTTAATATGCAAGTGCTATGAGGCTGTACATTAGCTGGAGAAACAGCGTGATTTCTGATGGATATGAGCAATTTTCCTATACTCAGATAAACTGAAATATAGAGCCAGTCTTTTACCATATGGCTTACCCTCAGCCCTCATGTAACACAGACCTCTTTGCCCAGCAAAATTACATGCTTTCACCATCAGCATCCCATCCATCCTGACAGTTTCTGAATCACAGAACCACAGTGGAGTTTGAGTCAGAAGAGACCTCTAAAGGTGATCCAGTTCAAACCTCTGCAGTAAACTGGGGCACCTTCACCTAGATCAGGTTCCTCAGAGCAAATTTGCTGTCCAGCCTGACCTCTGATGTCTCCAGGGACAGGGACCTTCAGTATGGGTATGACCATCTTCTCTGTTCCCCTGTACTCTCCCCTGTACTTGCTGTTCTGGCCAATACACAGCACACTTGTCTGTTCTTCATGTTTATCAGACAAATTTCACTGTGACAGGGTTTGAGCAAATATAATGCTCCTTGTTTTGAATCTATCCTCCCTTCAATTAATTTAGAGTAAAGATGTCTGATGCAGGACTACCAGAGACAAACAAAAAGAAAAATGTGGAGAGAGAACTAAGTCTTGAGAAGATAAAAAAATAAACACTGAACCTAAGGATGAACAGAAACTTACATGAAGAAATAACAGAAAAGAAAGGATATGCACTCAAATGTCAGCCTCCTGATACAGTCTTTCAGAAAAATTTAAATGCCCTGATTGGAAATTTTCCTCTCTGCTTTGTGCTTTGGATAACCCACATATCTTCCAAGGAGCAGAGGAAAACACAGAGCAGAGAATTTTGCATTAGTTTCAGCAGAAGGTTAAAGGTCTTTGGCCTTTGTAGAAGAACATGCTGCAAAGCAGCCAGGATAATTATGGAGGAGGGAAGGGAGTAAAGATTCCTCCTCTCTAGGTCACTGAAGGATGCAGCATCCCCAGGGCAGAGACAGATTTTGCAGGCAGATGAGTAGAAAAGAACGGTGTCTGCAAAGAGGTAGATCCTGCAATCCACCTAATCCATGTAAATCACATCCCTTTGAACATAAACCCATGAGGGCAGCTGCCCTGAGGGTGATACACAGGGTGACATAGACAGGAAATGCAGGTTTTGGTGCCAAGGAGGCTCTGCAAGATCAGGTAATGACAGCTGAATTTAGGCACCACTTCTTTGGTATGTGTGGCTCTCACTGAAATGCCCACTAAAACTTAGTGTTAGCAAGAAGTCAAAAGAAATATGAAATAAATGAGCAGGCAGAGCCATAACATGGATGCACTGACAGGTAACAATCCTTGCTATTTTAAAATTATTGTTAACATTATTGAGCAAACCAATATACATAATAATAAAATAATATAAAATAATAATAAAAAGTCACTCCTTGCACGGTTCATCTATTATCATTGTTTTCTCTCTCTAGAGGGTGATAATATTTTGCAAAATCAGCATATCTACACTTTGATATCTTCTCTGTTTCTATGCCTTTTCATAAAGCCATACTGTTTCTAAGAATGGTTGGTTTTGGATATCACTTCCTAGCATTTAGAAGAATTCTCCTTTGAAGCTCTACCATGAGCTGCTGTACTTAATCCTTTTTTTTTCCCTTCTCATGATTTTGCACATCCGTAATAGGCACTTAAAACAATGAAGCTATAATCTATAATCAACAGCTCCAGGGCGTTGCTGTACTTTGCTCTTAGACTGGAAATAAAATTATATAGCCAAAGGAAAAAACCAATATTACCCAACAGGTATCATTTTTAGGCCTTTTCATGCAGAATTTCTCTTTTGGATGGAAGAACAAACACCAGCTTCCTTTTCCCTAAGCTACCTCCTTAACAACTTATCCTCCTCAAGAGATCTCACTACCAACATCAAAGAAAGTGGCTACTCTGCCTAGTCAGATGGTATTTCCATTCTTGCCCAAATTAATCCTTTTTTTTTCTTCAGGTTTATAGAAATCTAAAGATTTGGGGGATTTTTCAGGGAAATTGCCTGAAAACATCATGCTGTGTCAAAAATAGTCAGAATCAGTGTTCATGGCATTGTCTCTGAAGGTCCCACCATCCTCTTAAGCAGCCAGTACCTGCCAGATGCTGCTGTATTATTTGTGCTGAGAAGAAATAGCAGTTTTGTTCTGTCTGACATCTGCCACAACGAGGGTACCATTACCAGAAAATTAGACACTCAGCATTCATTTGGTATTTAACAGCACCAAAATTAAAACAAATTCCATCAAAAATATGCGCCTCCTTCAGTGGCCCACAGCATCTCCCATTAAGAGGAGCTTCTGCAATCCTTGCTGGGGTGAATATGGCTCCTCCAAAAGTCAAGTCAGGCAGCTTATGCTTTACCTCTGATGCCTTTTTGTCTTTGAAATTGCAAGAATGGCATGTTATGATTGACCTATCTCTTGGTACTTCTGCTCTGAACCAAACCATCCTTGTTTCCAGGATCTGGGAATAATAATTGACCTTTCTAAGAATTCGTTTTTAAAAATTAGGAGATTTATGCTCAGCTTTTCATTAGTAACATGGATGCAAGAAGCCTTACAAATCTAAGAATATTTAAGGTTGTGTTGTGATCTATTTCTCACATAGGTTCTTCTCATTGATCCCCACTGCAAAATACTATTGTTACGAGAATTTTATAGCAAATAAGACACTGTTTTTACCAGCAGAGTCAAAAGAGCTTGTGGCACAGCAGAATTCAGGAGTGGCATTTGTATCTAAAAGCAATAAAAATCCATTGTGTTGGCTACAGGCCAACTTTGGATCTTACATACTTGGTACCTGCCATTGAATAAAAACAGATATTTAGGCTGCTCTGTTTTTTGAAAAAGGTAAAAGGCACCAAAAAAATCAACATTTTTGTAACATAAGAAAGTTAGAGAAGCTAGACAAGCTTGAGAGGTTTTGCTATTACTGAACTGGACCACAGGATTAAAAACTAGATTTTCCCTGATTATTTAAAGAAATTGAAGCTCACATACATTGTTAAACAAATACTGATTGTCCATATACATTGTTAAATATCGATTGTCCACTAATACCTATCTGCAAGTGAACTGAGAAGAAGGTTTTTATGCTCTTGGTATGAAAACTAGCAAGAGAAAATACATTAGGAGATGCCACTCATCCCAGCAGTTTTAAGTGATCTGCTGTCTTTCTTCTGATGGATAAAGCTTCCAAACTCCACATGACAATCCTTCTCCACAAAACTATTCACCAAATGTGACTGAGAGTATAAAAATTACTTATGTCTGAATTAATATGTGGCCAGAGTGTGACCTGGTCTTTGAATTTTGTTTTGCTAATTTTGAAATGATTCCATGATAATCTCAGCTAACTCCAATGACTGAAACATCTTTCTTCTCTTCCCCATCTGCCAAAAATCACAGTTTCATGATGCTCACACACTTGATGGCAGCAATGAGATCACTCTATGGCTGATCTGTTAATAGCTATGTAATTCCCTCTGAGCTCTTGCAGTATTCCTGCAGGATTGCTGTTTCTCCGTTTTTCCTCCTTTAAAAGCTCCAGTTGCACTCTCCAGCACAATCCTTAATCTGTTCATCTCTACAGTTATAATGGGAAGCAAAATAGGTCAGCTATTCACATAACCATGGCTATTTAAAGCTGTCTCAATCTGTCTCATATAAACCTGCCTAATTTTCCTGCATGTGGTTCACTTTAATGGAACATTATCTATCAAACCATAGCTTTACAGTATTTTTTTTATTCCCTTTGTTAAAGGAACTTGGGAATTCAACTTTTTTTTTCTTTTAATTACATCTAAAATTTTCATCCATCATTCATCATCACCTTAGTCTGTTTTTCTTTTATGAAAATTGATTGCATAAAAGAATTGCAACAATACAATCCCACAGGCTTGAATTTTACTTGCATAGAATTATTGATAAGAGCAGTGTAACATGTCCTTCTGATAAAACATGTTTTTTTCAGAACGTGTGCTTATTCATTTATTAGTAATGATAAAAACAGCCAGGAGCTGTATTTTTAATGCCTCTGTGTAAAGAACAAACTGCCTCGAGGCTAAACATCTCCTACAAAATATCTTCCCCTCTGGAAAGTGGCAACATCTTTATGCTAATGATTAAAAATATTCTCTGGATCTATTTTTAAATTTATTTGAAGGAAAACTTTTTTTGCCCCTTTTTTTCTTTGCACATTATCACACTGCATTCATAAAGAAAACCCCTGTAATGAATCAAGTGTGTTATAAATCACACCAGTGTGAAACAGAATTAACTCCCACAATGTCTAAGGAATATACCATTATATCTGGTAAAAAGTGTCAAAGTGTTCTATATAACAGCAGCATGGAACATGGACCCAAAGAATTACAGGTTTTTTAGCCATTGTAAGATGAAATGCAACAGACCCAAAGCATTGCAGGAAGACCAACTTTTTGCCAAACATGTAATGCAAATTCCTATCTAATCTCTTCAATTTGTGAACCCAGCAGGGTAGAGAAGTTCTCCCACATCAGAGTAAAAAGATGATACTGGCTCACATGTTCATCAGAACCCGTCTAGAGATTTGAGGTGTTGCCTTGAGCTTCTTTCCTGCTATCTGACCTTATGCACCTTCTATTTTGAAATCATATTATAAGCTAATATTTCTAGCTTACTCTTTCTCCTGGATTTCTAATTAATGTATTCATTAAGTTTATATGGGTTGCTGTTATATAGCAGTGGATGTCTCCCTAGGACTGTACAGATTCCCACTTATCACCATGTTTTTCCATCTGCAGTTGACAGCAGAAGAGCAAAATATAACTATCACCACTAAAGTGAGATCAAATCAAATAGCCTGTTTTGCTCATATCAAAGTCAATACTACTTCATTTTACTTTTAAATAATAGTTCTTATAACAAATTCTAAGAAGTTCACCACATAACCTATCTGCTTAGAGAGGCAAGCATCAGCTAGCAAGGGCCATTTTCTCTATCCCAGCCTGATAGCTCTAAGGAAAAAAGGCTTACCTCTGTAATGCAGAGCCAAAGGAATCACCACACCTTCTTGCACCCTGCCACGGAGGTGAATGGGTGCTGTGGTTAACTGTTAAAAACCAAGGATTATACAACACATTCCACAAGATTTTAATTAAAAATTAATTCTTGATAAGGCTATTGGCCAGTTCCTAAGCACAGACACAACCTCAGTACAATAAGGGCTGCTCCCAGCCATCATGTAACCAACAGAAAAATATTTCCTTGTAGGAATAATTCATTTATAGAACCACTGCAATATATTACAGAATAAAAACCTGTCTTCTGCTGTTATCAAAACTTGTTAGACAAGCAAAGGCCAGAGCAAAACCAGCCAGTCTTTTTGTATCAGCATTTTCCAGCAGAGCTCTGTCCTGCCCAGGAGTTTCTCATCAGGTCTAATTATAATTATCAGCTTTGCAAAGGCCTTTTGAGAGTTACAGAAGAACACAATACTAGAACTATTATTGTTATCCAACCCGATCAACCTTTTCTCTGAAGGCTGTGAGGAAAACAGAAAAGAAGGGTAGTTCACCTCTTAATAACATTATAGATTCATATACCTAGGGAAGTACTGACTTTAACTATGGCCTCACACACTGCAACTATCATCCAAATTTGAGCAGGTGAAGGGGAAGATGAGACAGTGGTTAATTTGCCAATAAGCTGAAAGAATGAAGACTCCCCATTCTGTTATGTCCTCATTCAGGCCACTGCACTACAGCAGTCCCAGAGCATGGAGGGCCAGAGGGTCTGGAATAAGGTTAACTCTTACAGATGTGGTACCTCACGGCCTGGGCAGCTCAGCCAGCTGTGCTGCACTGCCAGCAGCAGGACTGACTCTGCTTTTTGGCACCCACAGCATCAGCAAGCAGTCCTAGAGTCTGCTCCCCACAAATAACCATCACCAACACCTATTTACTGTTCATATTTACTTTAGAAGAGCTCTCTATTAAGATCATGTTCTATCCTCATTTCTTATAGTAAGGAGAGCATAAGAGTTTTCTCATCCTTTGTCGATAGACATTTCAAACCTGTTCTGTTTCTTAGCCCATCATCTTGAATGTCACAAGAGTTATGCTTCTGTCACCATTATAATCTGTTAATAAAATGTTACTGTGGAGAAGATGAAGTTTTCCTAACTTACATCATATGTCACTTTGAAGAGTCAAGGGCAAAAATACTGTTTAGCAAATTTATTCTTGCAGACACTTGTACAAGAGACTCTAAACCACAGAGGCCTTTAAAAAGAAAAGTAATTTTAAGCACCTACTTATTCCCTAGGATGCATATTTCTTCCATACTCTTTGTTTTGTGCAACCAACTAAATCCATTTCATTATTTACCTATTTAGTAGTCAAATTATTATAATTTCAAACAAACCATAAATTCACTGCTTATTTACAAAATTTCTGTTCTATGTGACAAACTTGGCTGTGTTTTGGTATCTAAATATACATACTAAGAATACTGCATTATTTATAGCCAAAAGAGAAAGAAATTCAGATTATGGTATTAATTTTACACAGACAGGTTTTATTTACTGTTGCTTTATACATTCTGTATACCCTAGCCCTATCTAACATCTTCCAGGAACATATTTTTCTTAGACTTGGTGGAATTATATTCTCTTAGTGTTTCTTTTCCTCTGGGACACTGAACATGAGCCAACAACTCACCCTGAACTGCTGGAGCTGAATATTACCTGAAGTGATGTGCTGTCCAAAGCTTGGCAGAAGCGACCATTTAGAAGTTTTTAAGTCTGATATCTTGGCCAAAATCCAGTAAGGTGAGTAATCACCCAGCCTTCAAAAAACCTGCTTGGAATGACACAGAAACAAAGTAGATTAATGAACGTTTCAGAGAATTTGGGCTTAGCTTGAGACCAGATTTCCAGATCTCCTCACTCCATGAGCTTCATGCCAAGTCTGCAGAGTGTGTGGGAGTTTCCCACTGATCCCATCAGGGTTTGCCTTTGAGACAAGCAAGATGTGGATGCTGATCCTCCAGCAACAGCATGAAGAAAGCACGTCAGACCTCCTAATTCTGGCGACATGCTTTAATCTTGAGCAAAACCTGGGTTTCTCAACTCCCTCTGCTACTGTCTGCTTTCCAGTTACCTGGTGCAAAACTAGAACCCCCAGAGATGTTAAAAGAAGGATGATAAATGAAGATACATTTCATTATAGGGCAATTCAAAACTGAAGTGCTCATTTCGCAATGTGAGGTCTATGAGACTGCAGTCTTAAATATTGATTTTGTATTCATTGTCATTGACAGAAGCAATTCTATTTTTGCTGAATGTAATAAATATGACTTTAAACAGAATAAGGCCCTTTCAGCAAGAAATTTTACATATTTCTGTTTATAAGCCTAAAATTAAAGCCGCTAAAACTGAAAAGAGAAAAAAAATAACCAAGGGGGTTTTCAAAAATTTAAAACTCTATCATGCATAAATGGAGCTCATCAGCAAAAGTAATTTCCCTGCAGAAAACACTCCATCTTTTGTTTTATGTAAGTTAGCAACATGAATATTTCATTCCTAGAGAAACTGCCGTTACCCTTTTGCATTTCATAGCTATGCTTGGTGTCTCAGATACATATGCTTTTTTTTTCTCACTTTGCTGTTCAAGTCTATTGCAATTACAGGTTTTGCCATATCTCAGTAGATAATAGAGTTTGGAATCCTGTATTAGCAGCAACTACATCCTTTGTCCCTAACATCCCCTCTAGAAAGTAGATGGGAAGAAAGGAACATAAAGGACAAACCATCGTGCAGAGGAAAATTATTCTCGAGATACCAATCATCAGTTGGAAGGCATGTCAGGTATCATTGTCCTCAAGTAGTTTAGGTTTCTCTCAAAACTACTGTCAACCTTGGCAAAATTTTACAATTAAACAGAAGGTAGTAAAAACACCTACATTGCATATCCACATAAAAACAATGGCCTAAATCAATACTGAACTTAATTTGCTTGTGAAATGTATTTCAACTCCAGGACACAAATAATAAAAAGAATCAGTACAGTGGATAACATTGTATTGCTGGCAGCTCTTGCACAAAACTGTGACCAGAATAGGTTGCACAAGAATACAGACCCTATAAAAGCTTGCATTTTAAATGAATTTAATCTCAAGAAGCTTAAAAGTAAGCTTTTCAATCAAGATGAAAAGATGAAGATAGAGTATTTGACCTATATGTAGTTCCATTACCATTGCAAATTCTCTTATTTGAGAGAAGTTTTTTTCTTAATTTTCTTACTTGGCATGTCTGAGAGGCTGGTTTTCTCATTACTGTTGTTGAGGTTTTTTAATCATTTTACAGGATTTCTTCTTTTTCAAGATTGCACATTTCTGGAAAACAGTTGTAACATGTATCAGACCTTTCATCTAAGCAGGAATATGCTTTCTTCTTTAAATGCAACTTTTTGAGCTGTGGGGAGAGAGGAGGACTGACTACTGAGGCAAAATGGCCAAGGGTGACCTAATTTGAATCACACTGCAAGGCTGACCACCATTCAAAAGACCACACAGTCTACAAGAGCCTACAAGACAAAATCACTCTACAATTGTAATACCATAAGCCAGTAACAAAAAGATTTTGCCACCTTAGTTAAAAGATCAGCAGGAGGAGATTCATGCTCCAGAACACAAATCTAATCATGCACAGAGGAAAAACCAGCCACTGTCCAATAAAAGTCATCTGGTAAAAGGAAGAATTGTATGTAAAACATGACTCTGAGATCACTGGTGAAGGTCCAGGTTTCTCTGCTGCTGCATTTCTGAAGACTTTGAGAGGCGAGATAGATTCCTAATTACTTTTCATGTTATTTTAGCTATCTACTTTTTCCTTCATCCTCTATATAGAGTTTTCAAAAATTGTTTATTCTGAGCCTGAAAGCACTTGCATAGGCAAGGACTCAATAAAGACATCAGGACAAGAACATCCCATGCTTAGAAAGCTTAAAATTTGTCTCAAAGACATGCATCAGTGTTTGTGTCCTGTTCCACAGTGTAAGACCTACAAAGGCAACAAATCTGCCATTTGTGATTTCTGGCAAAAAAAAAAGAACTGCAAAAAATTCACCTTTTAACTAAAGTCAGTGTAAAAGGGAGAGTTAATCAATGTATAGGGTGGAAGTTTTAAAACTTAGTTGGGTGGGAGAATGCATGACACACTAAAGAATTTTCTTTGGTATTCAATGTTTAACCATGCAGAATGATAAACTGAGTGAGTAGAACTGCTTCGTTTTAGAGTAGTTTACTATGTAGAGTGGTTTAATGCAATTTATTACCCATCCCTGTGAATCTTGCTCAACATTAGGAACTTCCTCATCCTATAACGTAGCTCCATCTTTGGTGTGGTGACCAACACGTTTGACCTACTTTATAAACCACTACTATGTTTTTACTTTAATTTGTTATGGGAATTTTTTTCATGCTTGATTTATTTTACCTTTTGAGGTCCTAAACCATTACAGATAAAAATATGCTGAGTTATATCTCAAATGGTTTTCTCTATGGATCTAAAATCATTACAGATACTGAGCTAGTAAACCTCCTGTCTCTCTATCTTTTCCTCTCTTCATCTACTCCAATTTGTCTTTAATTCTTTTGGTGTCCTTGACCTCATTAGTGGTCATGGGGATTGAGAAATACCCATCAGAAAGGGTAGTAGTGCCATATAAATATCTAATCACCCCTCATTATAAATTTTCAAAAGGGAGTTGGTGAGAAAGGACACCAGAAAACTGCTGCCTCATCCTCTATAGAAAGTTTTTCTATAACTTATTGTTATTGGGGGAGGTCCCTTCTATGAAAGACACTGAAGATACTCCAGAGTATAAACGCTGCATGATGATGACAAAAGTTAGTTGATGACATTTATAAATTAATTAGCAAATGTCATGTAGAACAAGATGCTGGGATTCCTATAGAAAGTCCAAACTTTGTAGAGGTCTGCAGGGTCTTCTGTATTTCAAAAATCACACAAGTCTTTCAGGTCAACTGTCTTTCCACTCTGCAGTCCAATTAAAATTGGACTACAATTCTAGTTTTCTAATTGCAGATGGAGTGAAAAAATAAGTATTTCCTTTTCTTTTTTAGTTTGGCATTTTTTTGTTTGTTTAATACTAGAAGGTATCTCTTTTCAACCTAAAATGCCAGACAAAGAAAAAATAAACTGCCAAAACCCATTCCTGCCTGAAGTTGCTGTGTTACCTTTCTTTTAAAGACAACCATGTATACAGGACAAATTATCAGTGAACACATGCTCTGGTATGGCAATGCTTTTGGAGAAAGATGATTTTTTAGTTCCTTCCTACTCTGATTTCTGTGTTGGACAGTCATTTAATAATATAGCCCTAAAATGGTGCTATTTCCTGTATTTTAATGTAAAACATAAGAAAAAAGTGGCATAACTCATAAATAGGGTCTTGTGCTAATACTCAACTCTATCAGTGAAAACACCAGAGTCTAGCTTTGTTTCAAAGTGGTTACTCAACTTGTTCAATAAACCATATTTCAAAAAACAGCACAATTTTATTATCAGGCTCATATCCCTTTATCCTCTTTACCTTTTATGGCATCCCATTTAACAACAAATATTTTACACAATCATTTAACTGTGTTTTTCAGAATGTAGACTCAGATAGAAACTAATGCAAGGAAATTATTTTCCTAAGGAGCTGGATTGTTTCCTAATTGTTTATTATATATGTATTCTCTAGCCAGAAATCAAGATTTAAAATTCCGTCTTCTTCAACACTTTAATGTTGTTTGATTCTCTGAAGCATTTATATTTAATTTCACAGCAGTGTTACAATTCAAGTGCTATATTTTAATGTCTGCAGCAGCCAATTGTTGATTTATTTTCTTTCAGGCAAAATGCAAATAAACTCTTAAGAGGTTTGCTCGCAACCCTTGTGTTTGAGTTAATACATTTGCAGTGAATAAATTAAAAGAGGTCCAAATATGACTTTTTAAGGCCCTCTTGAATTTAAAAACTCCATCTAGTTAAAAGGGAAAAAAAATTATTCCGAATTTTTCTATAAGAAGTAACTAGAAACAAACTCACACAAACTTGGGTCATTTCCAGTACAAGTTTACACCAACCACAATGTCCAAGGGTGTGGAAATGAGCAGCTCTAGTGACCCAGCACCTTTTTGAGCTCTGCCTTAGAAGCCCATCCTTGGCTGTGAGGACATTCCTGTAAGCCACGTTCTCCAATTACCTCCGAGCTAATTGTCCCATGGAGCAGCCCAGACAGGATGAGCAGGTGCTGTCTTTAGCAGAGCATTTGCATTCCTGCTTAAAATCTCGTAAAATCCAGCCCTTCTCTTCTCCATTTGCTGTGGTCAGAGGCTCCTGTGACACAAAAGCCTGGGAGGGTGGACTTCAGAGACAGAGGAACCAGCAAAAGAGAGGGAATAACCAGACCAGGTCCTCCTGGGCTCAGGAGAACATACTTCTTCATGTAGAATAGAGATCCACGGTTCCCTAGACATCTAAGGCTCACCTACACTGGAAGAAACCACCAAAAATTAAACAAACAAAGAAAAAAAANCCAAGCAGGTCAGCTTCAGGATTAGGCTACAGATTCTACAAATAGCCAAGATGGTAACGGGCCAGGTTCAACAAATTTGAACAATCTCTTGGGGTTAATTTCCATCAGAGATGGATCAAAGCTAAGAAAGGTATACACATTTTTTAAAAGCATAGATGCATGCAAGAATTAATCTTGGATGGGTGAGAGAGTCTAAAGCAACTTTTTCAAATATCGTGTTTGCAATAATACTTCTTTTCCAGTCAAAAATGCTTTGCCAAATCATCAGGATTTATTAGGATGAGCTTGGTCTTTCAAACAAAGCAAGGGATTGGAAGTAGGAAGCTTTGGGTTTTCTGACATATCTCTCTCACTTCTGAGAGTAGCAAGAAAATGTATCTAACTTTTAAGAAGATCAGCTCATTTTTCCAATGGTGTTGTGTGAGATGATTTAATTTTCATAAGATTCACTAACACTCAAGAGCACCATGCTCCACAGAAAGATATTTTTTAAATCTAGCCAATACATCTGAAAACTACCTGCATCAGAAATATTTAAAATATTTCTTTTTTTTCTGCACTATCTTGCAGCTCTAACACAACAACAACAAACCTACAAGAACACTTGGAGAGGAATCCTGGTCTTACTGGAATCCATTGAAAGAAATGGGATGAAATCTGAAACTAACAATGCTCTAATGAACACCAGGTACTGCAGAGACAAGCAGTTTTCAGATTTCGAGTCATCTTGAATCAAATTGATCCCTAGTACATTTTTTTCCCGTTTAAAAAGACTGTTAATTCTGTGTCTGGAGGGTTAAACCTGGTCTTTGGATTTGTATTTACTCAATTAGTTTTCATTTTATTTTTAGACTCAGTTAATTTATGAAAATCTGTTAGTGTTTTCCCATATGGTTTTAATCTAAGAAAACTCCTTTTATACATATTGGGGTTTTTTTTGAAATCTTTATATAAAAAGATAGATCCATGTTTTAAGGCATAGCCTGAAAAATTGTTACTTCTTAGAGAAAGGAGAACAGATTATTATAGAAACTGTGCAAATAATTAGCTGGATTTTTTTTAAAGTGAAAGACTTTATTATTTTGTATAACAGATTTCATAATGAAGTCAACTCTCTGAAGTTTGTGCAAGACGGTTGTTAATTTCATAACTTCCACCTCCTATTATCATGAACATTGAAATCCACTCTGAAAATCAAATTACACCTTGGAATTTACTGACCGAGAGGATTTTATCAAAAGAATACAGATTCTCATATCCATGCTAAAATAGATTAAATAAGAGTTTTTGCCTGGGCAAAGATAATTCATTTACAAGTGAATAATCACAAATCATGGATGAATGCTTCCATATTTTTCCCTAACTTCTCCTTTAATCTTTAGTATAAATGAGAAATTGCCTTAATAATTCTTTAACGATATTTATTTTGACAAAGGAATATGTATGGACAAATGACATTTAAGTAAATTAGTATTACTAAATCCTCCCTTTTCACTTAGTGCATCTCAATATGCAGTACAAAAGCTGAGAATTGTTAAGGCAGACAAAATTCAAAGCAGAAAAATTCACATTATAACAAGTTTCACCCACAAAAAAAATGTGACAGAAGAGATATTAAGAACTGGGGAAAGGATTTTACATTTTGTTCATATTAGTTTTATCTATAATCTATTGCTAGCTCAGTGCAATATAAAATATCAGTATTTTAAAATAGCTATCTAATGTAGGACTTTGTCCAGTGACCTCCAATATTTCTGGATCAAGTCCCTTGGCAGCCCAGGTGATCAAACTATCATATTTTTTAAAGTTCATCTCCAGCCTACCAAGATCAGTGATACAGGAGGAACATCTCTCTTCTGAAACTGAATACCAGCATTCAAAAGACACTAGACCTGACATTAAATGAAGAAACAGCAGCTTTGCTTCAAGTAACTTTTTATCTTTCTGTATTTGAATTACAATGCTGTAAGTAGCAAAGCTTCTGGGTAGAAAAATGGTCACAGCAAATCCAGCCTGCAAAAACTGGATTGATCACAAATTAAGAAGAAATTTAGTAAAAACTGAGAAACTAACGAGAAAAACACACACATTCTGCAAACTTTCATCTGGGTTCAAAAGGAATCACATATCTGCATCATCAGAATCATCTCAAATGTCAACAGCAACTTCTTCCTTTCATCTGCCTAACTTGCAGGAGAAACGTCTCAGTTAATTTGTACTTTGATACACAGAGGCTCAGAAGCCACTGAGAGCTGAGCACACATTTAGTTCTAACAAGGTAAAACTAACTCTCCCATTTCTATCCATATTCTTCCTTTTCTTCCTTCCACAGAAGAATTGTTGACAAGGATTACCTCTTCCTTAGTGTGTGTTGTAGTAAACACACTAAGAATTCAATCCTAACTGTAAAACCCTCAGCTTTCAAAATTGCAGCCAAAACTTCCTTCTATCCTTGTCAGTCAAACGGTATCACACTGTTCCCCAACTGCTACCAGAACCCCAGGTAAGTGACAGACGTGGCATTTCAATGACATGGGCATCTTTACTTTTTTATGAGCTAATATGAGGAAGATTTAGCTGTGGTTCAGAAGACAGAACATCTGGTAACGTGGGCCAAGTTACAAGTACTTACAGCTTTTGTCTTTCATAATCACCTTGATAATCACAAGGCTCCAATTTTGGAATTGCTCTGACATCTTTTTGTTCCAATTCTTTACTGTGAAACTCACTCCAAAGATTCCCAGTGACATTATTCACCAACATCTTGACATGATGTAACCATGATGGGTTTGCATCACTGACATCTCTAAAGGCTTGGAGGAGCATTTCATCTGACATTGTAGTATCATGTCTGTGAATTCACAATGACATGCAGAAGAGATGGTTGTGATAAAGAAAAAAGAAAAGAGAAGACCAAACCAGCCTGCTGGAGTGATTTGGAAATTTTTCAGCACTATAAAATGGAAGAAGGAAAAATCACAGATTTTTTTTCTTTTTTAACCTCAACTATTTCCGAGCTTTTTTAATCAATGCAGAAAAACCTTATATATGCTTACAGACTAGACAAAAAATTACACCCAAATTATGCAAAACTACAACTCCACTACATGGAGATCTTTTATCAATTGGAATTATGCATGAAGATTTCCAACACTGTGGAGATTGGTCATCTCAAAATGGGACTTTTAAAAAGCTCCATTCATAAAAACGTGTGGCAGATACATAAACAGGAGTGCTGGAGACAAACACACTTGAAAGATCCTGCAACTGCTTGGTTTTATTTAGACTGGAATGACTTCCTCTTTTAATGATCTAAATTATTATTTGTTATAATTATTATGATCAAATATTATTAAAGCCCTGACCTGCATATTCCAGTCAAACATATATATATATATATGGGCTTTGGGGGGTTTTCTGTTTGTTTTTCTTTTAAAACTAAGCCGGGGTGACACTTTGCTTCTAAGAATGACAACAGGAAAGGCCCAAATTTTTGACTTTAACTTTACTTACAAAATTCACGCAGGTCTTAGGAAAACCCTGCTAAATTTTCCTCCTCTCTCTGAAACACATGTAGGTGATAGCTGAGGGCATTTTTCAGGGAAAAGGAAGAAAGTTAAAGCAGTTAACCCTGGTGAGTTGTCTCCTTTGTGCACAAGGTGTAGGATTAACAAGATGGGAAAAAGGGGTGGTAAATGCACTTGATGGCTGAGCTGTGGGAAGAACAGGGCTTGCTGAGCATATCCTGGACAAATTTTCTGGATCAGCCTCCTCCAGTGAGATGCATGAAGATTTGTGCACACAGACGTGCTTCAACATGCAAAGAGGGAGGGTTCCTCTTCAATTATCCCCAGCACAGTGCTCCAGTCATCTGGAGAGCTTTTAGTCAAAAACTGGCAGCATGAGACGTCATCTGAGCAGGAGCCCTCACTCCTTGCAGAGGGTCATAATTTCAGATGTAAGACACTAAGGCAAGACTTAAGCCCCTAAGCCATCTTTTGTGGCACAAGCTCTAATTGCCTATAAATCATGCTGTGTTACCTGCTTGACACAGAAAGCTTGTCTATAAATACAAAACTGCTTTAAAATCCATATTCCTGCGTGGCTTTGAACTGGAAATATGGCAGGGTTTTGTGTTTGTCTTGAAGCTCCAGCTTCAAAAGAAAACACTTTGAAGTGGGGCATCTTTTTTGATTGTTGGGGTTTTTTGGTGGGATCCAGTAAAGTGGAATATCAGTAGTTTCCAGCCTTCTCTCCCCTCCTCGGAATTTATAGATCACAGTAATAATTTCTTGTGCTGTGTCTGAGAGTCCATCATGTACTAGATATCATCTCTTCTGTGATTTGAAACCACCTACACACAAGTGCTTTAGAGCTATTTCTGGAATACTTGGAGCTGCCTTGGTGTGTGTGAATCATGAAGGCAGTGAAATTTTTATAATTTCACACATTCTTCATTTTTTTAATCTTTTTTTTTTTCATATATCTAGAACAAGACTGTGGGTCTTCTGGGAGTACACAGAGAGAAGCACAGCTGAACCCTCTGGGGAAATGTTAGTCTCCACTGGAACACCAGCCCCAATGCTCTCACACACCATGGCATCCTCCTGGGCTGTGTCAAGAGCACAACTGGCCCATGAAGAGAGAAAAAGGTGGATTTTAGATATATTAATAGGCCACAGAGCATAAAAAAATAAATAATTTTTTTAATTAAAAAGTAATATCTGACATTAAATAAAGCAACCTCAAAAGCAGGGAAGCCTCTACCAAGAAACATTACATTACATATCCCAGTACATGTTGAGCATCCTGGGTGGTAGGAGCACACCATTGGTGAGTGACTCTTCCCCTTTAACCTGATCAAGAATCTGGTGTCCTGAGCTAGACCCCAAGAAGGGTTTTGCCATCACCAGATGTCCTTGGCTTGGGATAACTGACAGCAGCCAGTACCTGACATACTTTGCTGGTACTGTAAAATAAAGAATCCTAACTACACAGATGTTACTGTTTTTAAAACAGTCTGTATGACTACTCTTCCTTCTCTCTGTGCTTAACAGCACTCATGCAGTTAAGATTAGGAACAGGGAGACACCACCTACAAAATGCCTCATAAAATTGTGCTTGTAGCTGTCTATGCAGAGAGAAAGGCAAGAGGAGCAGAAACCAGTTTTCCTTCATAAAAGGCTCTATGTTTGTGCAGGAAGAGTTAAAATGAACATATCCAGTGTAGCAGATTCTGCTGTTGTGGCATCTAGGGCAGCAAGAAATTTAAAAAAAAAAACAAGACAAATGTACATGTTTCAGTCATGTGAGCCACTCAGAGCTGTCCATGTCAAATATGAGCTCTTCTGCCTTTTCAGGCAAGGGACCATCCAGGCATAAGAGGACACCATATCTGGATCTTTTGGCTGAAAACTTGGATTAGAAGTGTGTGGACACAACTGTTTGAATTTTAGAACCACAGGCTTATGCCAGCATGGAAAAAAGGTACAAGGAAAAGTCAACCACATTTTAAAGAGGCTCATGCAGAACAAAGGAATACTAAATTACTTTAACAAATTAAGATGTTTATTGCATCCTCCCTTGTCTGCTTCTGTCTCATTGAAAATATTTATAAGAGGATAGAAAACAAATTTGGACAGAGAAACCTCAAAGAACAGCATTTGCAAGCATACAGGCTGTCAGAAACACAGTTCTTTGATCTGGAAAAAAAAGGAAAATGTCCTTATTCAGTTTTGAAAGTGGTATTTAGCAGCCATTATTTTGAGTATTCCTTTTCCTACAACATGAACATCACAGCACTGAGCAGAAGGCCATCCATGGCTTTGTTCTTATTAACAAAAAGTGAGAATGGTTTAAGGCTAATTGTAAGGCTAAATTTTTTTTTTGTTTTTTTCATAAGCAAATGGCATTCGTGCAATGTGGATGAAGGTTCAAAGTGCCACGCTATAATATAAGGATGCTGTGCTGCAATCAAAGAGCAATAAGTAGGGTTCTAGATTCTGCAAGGTTTCTATCAGCCTTGCAGAATCTATCTGCAAGGCTGTTGAAATCAATTTCTCTTGATTCCAGTTCTAAAATAAGAAACTTGGTATGATTCTAACAGCAGTGTTCAGCCATTTTCATTCTTCTCAGCTGAGGCACTCTAAGTCTCATTCCAGAATGAAGACTAATTAAAATAGCTGCCATAAATTAGTTCCATTAACTCAAATTGGGAATTCTCATTCTAGGCTCCTTGGAAAAGCACAGGACAAAATCCTGCAACTGAGCCACACAGGGACACCCAGTGACAGTGGGTACTTCCAGGGAACACTAACAGCAAGCATTTTACAGTCACCTCAACAGCTGGGAATTTAAGGGGCAATTTAAAATAGCAATAAAACCACAAACAGAATTCACACATGGGTTATTCACAAACAGGAAAGGATCTTCCATTAGTCAAGTTAATTGTTCTTTGCAACTGCTCACAGAGCTCTCTGATATTGTTTTCTGCCATCAGTCACTCAGAGTGCATCTATGGACAACCAACCTGACAGGGTTACTCTTGCTGCTCTGGTCTGGAGATGATTGCCTCTTCTGGTAATCATATCCAGTAACCTGAAAAATAAAAGCAAAATCACCCAAAAATCCATCACTTTTTAAAATTTCCTTATCTTTATCATAGATTAATACCACTGTGACCTATCAGCATTGCTCCAAGTGAAATACAGGAAAGAAGCCTTCAGCATGAACACTGTTTGACTCTCATACTTGTAACTTATTTAAAAATCTGGACAGAATATTAATGTGACAAGGTAAGAAGCAGCTGAGCATGTTAAAGTGTTAATGCACCTGTCTTACTTCATAGAAATAAAGTGACACTTTTGGAGGGCTCAAGTGGCTGAATAAACCACTATGAAAGCAAAACCTTTGCTCTGCTAGTTTATGTCACAGGAGCCATAGTGGGTATTAATAATTGAAGAACTGCATTTGTACTATGGTCTGATTTTTCTGTGTCAAAATTGCAGCAACAATGGAATATGAAACAACTTAAGTAATGGAGAGTTTTAAAAACACTGATGTAGGTGACTGAATGAGTACAAATCACAGAATCACAAAATTGTTTGGGTTGAGAGGGGACCAAGACCTTGAAGACCTCCTAGTTCCAACTCCCAGCCATGGGCAGGGACACCTTCCACTAGACCAGGTTGTTCCATCCAACCTGTCCTTGAACCCTTCCAGGGTTGGGGCATCCTCATCTTCTCTGGGCAACCTATTCCAATGCTTCCCCATTCTCATAGTGAAGAATTTCTTCCTAATGTCTAATTTAAATCTATCCTCCTTCAGGTTACAGTCGTTATCACTTGTCCTATCACTCCATGACCTTGCAACAAGTCCCTCCCCATCTATTTTGTGGATCCCTTTCAGGTACCAGACTACTGCTTTTAGTCTTCCTTGGTTGCCTAAGAAACTAAGCCACTGTTTACAGTGTGTAAAGTACAGTAGTGTGGAAAATCCTCACCAAATTCTAAATATTTAGTGTAAATCTATTAAAAGGAAATCCCTGTGTTCACACAAATAGATAAGTCTCAAGAATATGCACACAATCTCCAGGATTACTCTTAGAATTCCCAATGATTGTTTAATGCCTGCCCCACCCTCGTAGCACTTTTGACAATCTTGCTGTGACAAGGTTGCAGAAGTGCAAAAAGAGCAGCTCTGAGTCACTCTAGCAGAGCCTGTGTGAAATGTATGACACTTGCATGAAGTAAATATTTTCTTCTTTTTCTTTTTAGCAGTAGATTCTGGAATCATGATCAATACTCATATTTAGACCCAACCTTAGAGGACTTCTTTGCAAAGTTTTGAAGAACCTTACCTTGTGCCAAAAAGAACAGCAAGAAAAGCACAGGCATTTTTTGCCATTCCCATACACCATTTTCACAGAGCTGTGGCTGTTTGTTTCAGTGCAGTTGGGCTGGTTTTACACTAGTTCACCTGAGGTGACAACAGAATTGCCCAACCAGCTTGGACTGCAGGGTGCAGTTCAATTACCTAAGGTGACATTTGATCAGGACACTGGGATTAAACTTATTTTCTTTTACTTACATCATGCTATTTCCAGGAATGCTGTCTGTGTCTATCCCAGTAAATAAACCAAGGGCTGGTGCTGCACCTGGATGAGGGCAATCCCTGGTGTCCATCCAGGCTGGGGGATGAGCAGATGGAGAGCAGCCCTGCCCAGAAGGACTCAGGGGTGCTGGTGGAGGAGAGGCTGGACATGCCCTGGCCATGGGCACTCCCAGCCCAGAGAGCCAAACGTGTCCTGGGCTGCATCCAGAGCCCCGTGGGCAGCAGGGCAGGGAGGGGATTCTGCCCCTCTGCTCTGCTCTGCTCTGCTCTGCTGAGACCCCACCTGCAGTGCAGTCCCCAGCACAGGAAGGACACAGACCTGCTGGAGTGACTCCAGAGGAGGATGATCAGAGAGATGGAGCACCTCTCCTGTGAGAAAACACTGAGAGAATTGGGTTTGCTCAGTCTGGAAAAGAGAAAGTTTCAAGGTGACCTAATTGAGACCTTCCAGTACCTGAACTTACAGGCAAGAGAAGATGATGTGGAGACAGGACAAGTGGGAGTGGGTTCCATTTTAATGTGTTCAGATCAGGTTCCATTAGATATTAGGAAAAAATTCTTTATTGTGAGGGCAGTGAGACACTGGAACAGGTTGCCCAGGAAAATTGTGGATGCCACATCCCTGGAAGTTCTCAAGGCCATGTTGGATGGAGCAACCTGGTCTAGTGGAAGATGTCCCTGCCCATGGCTGGGTGTTGGAATGAGATGATCTTCAAGATGCCCTTCCAACCCAATCCCTTCTATGAAATTTAGGAAGTGGTTGTAGTGATTCTGAATATCATAATACAGCTCTTTGTAAGGTTAAAATCCCAGGACAATCCACCCCTCCAATCTCCCAAGCAATCCCTCAGTATACCTGCAGAGTGAGAGCACTGTGGAGCCTCTCCACACACACACTATGTGTGCAGGCACCCAGGACTAGGAGCTCTGACCCCTCCTGTAGACCTCAACAGTCTCTAGTGTTCCTACTCTGCAGCTTAGACATAGCCTTGAAGTCTCATAAAGGTCTCAGTGTCTCATGATGAGGTTCCAAGTGTGTCTCATCTAGAAATAAATTATTGCAAGGAGGGTGCATGTTAAATTTCAGTGTAGCAGGAGGTTGTCCAAAATGCTGGAGTTAAGATATATAACAGCACAGTATATTCTGATGGAAAATTGAAGTGTTGAAACAATTTTTTTTAAGCCTTTCCTTAAAGTAAAGCTCCTTTTCTGGCTCAAGAAAATGGAGTAATATTTCATGGCCACAGTTATTTGTGATGATGAAAAGGAATTTGTCTGCTGACAACCTGTCCTTTACACAATCATTTCTCTAGGAGTGTGAGGGAGGGAAGACAGTTAAGTATGATTTAAGTGAGAAGAACCAGGTCTCTGTACATTCTAAAAGAAGGGTTGATTAAAGAGAGTATGCATGTGTCCCCATAAATTGGTCTACCATAAGTAAAAGTTGTCCAAAAATGAGCTTTACTCATCCCACACCACAAAAATTTCACTGTTACAACACATCAAAATAGCAGACAAAAATCTCCAAGACAGGTTATAAATTCAGTCTCCTAAGAGCTAGCAATTACATTTGCTTCTGAGAATCATTTTCTTTAGTAGACTACAACACTTGTGAACTAGCACAGCAGCATTTTCAAGTCAAAGGTTTCCAGCTTTCTGCTGAAAGCTGAAAGTTTCTGTTTTCAGGTGTTTCATTTTTTCACTCAGAAGTCAAAACTGTCTGTAAAAAGCACACATGTCTCACACAGAAAATAATTTTAATAAAGAAAATAGTTTCAACAGATTTCTTTGGGCCATTTCTACAATGAATCCATGCTGGTTTCCCTTTTTCAAAGCAACAGCATGAAACCTCAAGGTTCAGATCTAATGTGGCAGAGCAGCCTCAGCCCCACTGATTTTTTAATCACAGAGTGCACCCAACACAGCCACAATGGCCAACCTCTCATTATTCATTTAAATCAACACTCAAAAAAAAAAAAAAANGAGAAAGAGAGAAAGAAAATCCTCACTACTCTTTTTTTTCCCTCTTGGTGGATTCTTACATTTGGATGCGTTTGAATTAGGCTGTTTTATCTCCAGTGACAAATCTGTTATACCTTGGCTGCACCAACATCTCAGGCACACGCTCTTTCTTTCTTTCATTTCCCTCGTGCTTTTACCTCGGTACCTAATGTGCTGTCAGAATCACAGAGCCCATCCATAAGCATTATGTGATGAGCAGCTGCTGCATGTGCAGGCACACGGGAGAAATGAGCTTCCATTCTTCCCTTGCAATCATTTACATAGAGAATATGATCCCGTTTAAATTACTGCTTGTCATCTCGCTACACTTGATCAGCTGAAGGATCATTTTATTGAAAGCGGGAGAAAGAAAGAAGAAGGAAAACTACCAGCAGTTTGACACTCCTTTATACTTAAGAGTTTGAAGGTTTGTACAGTTTTATATTCAAACTGCTAGACTTTCTGATGGTTTCTCCTCTTAGAAGAGGATTCCTTTGATAGTCAGACAACTTCTATCTTATCCCTCCAGGCTAAAAATCTCCATTTTCACAACTTCCCTGAGAAAATTAGAAATTCTGTATACCACAATATTAAGTGAAGAGGTGTTTCTTAAGCAGTTACAACCTGACAAATGCCTTGGCTGTGGGAGAACAGACAAAAAAAAATGTATTTCTGGAGGCTGGAAAAACCCACAAAGCCTACATTACTGACATACAGCTTCCTAATCTAAATATCTTTCACATCAATATTGGTCTTCAGATGAATTCCCCAATAATTTAACATAGAGTTACACCTTGACAGGATTCATCCTAAATCACATCTTTGTCTGCATTTCTTAATACAATGGAAATACTCTTTGCAATGAAGTGACAAAAGGGTATGATTGAAATTCTTAACACAAGGCAATTCACAGATGAAACAAACGAGCAGCATATCTTTTCCTGCACAGTTTTTACAAGGCACTTGCCATTGGCAACTAACACTGAATACATAATTTTAAAATTTTAAAAAATAAATCATATTTCTAATTAATATTTTCCAGTGTCTTTAAGGTAGAAATGTTGGCAGTCAGGTGGAGGTAGATTTTTTTTCAGTGCCGTTACCATCTCAGGACCTGTCTCGGGTGGACCTGTCTCAGGTGAATCTGCCAGAGACAGACCACTGTCCTGTGATGTGATAGAAATAATAGAACATGTCTTGCCTTTTCTTGACAGAAATTCAAGTCTCTCAAATAACAGTGAAGAGAAATGGGCCAAATTCTGTTAACTGCACTCAGTACCTTTAGCAGCAGAATTCAGAGGATGAGTGCAGCCACAGGATATGGCTCACGGTACTTTTCATTTTCATTCATCTGTGTGACCAAGATGAGCAGCTCTTAGCACATCAGAAAAACCCTAAAAACCCAAACCGACACTTTTTTGGGGTTTCTTCTACTTGAAGAAATGCTCTTCAGCTATGACCCACTACTTTTCTGTCCAAGAAAACTTGACAAATTACAACTCCAACAGGTTAAAATTTGCATAAAATGTAACTGCCTGAGAAGTTTTTAATGAGCCAGCAACTAAATGGTCAGATTTGGTTGAATTAGTACTTAGAAGACAGGGCAATATCTATTAGTTATGAAAATGTTCACATTTTTTAAAGAATGTTTCACAGTTTCTGCAGTTTTTAATGCATTCTTTTTCATAATCTGAAACTGAGAATTGGTTATTTGTTGCAGATTACTTTCTGATTTAAGGAAAAAGTCACAATTTTTTTATCAGGGAGTCTTTGCAATGATATGTGATCCAGCTGGCCCATCACAATACAATTGATAAGAAAAGAAAGCCCAATGAAATGAAAAGTTTGAAAGTCCAGCAGTGTAAGAATTATTCATTCAAATTATTTAAAAATAGAAAGCCTTCAAGGAACATAATTATTGACTTTTTGGTAAATTTCTTGAGCATTAAATTTTATGTTTAGAAAAGACACCAAAAAACTAAGGTAATGTCCTTCAAGAGAATATCATAACCTAGAAAGCCATTTGCCTGCAGGAGCCTGAAAAAAAGAAAAAAAGAATTTTTATGTTTTGCTAATTACTCTTGTTATCTGCTTTTTCCATTGTGATGGTATGAGGATTTCATATTACACTGCATTTTATTTATGCAGTTCATAGCACCTCCATTGTATTTTTTCAAGCATTACAGCCTTATTAAAACTTTTTATTTCAAAAGCACTTTTATGTTGAAAAGTACCACACACACGAAAGTCCTGTATTGTTTTCACAAAAATTTCTCCTGTGATCTTCATTGAAGTAACGTAGGATCAGAAAATAGATCTATTTCCTCATAATTTTGGAAGATAAATGGCCTTCATACAAAGCAAAATCTCTACAAGCCTGTGGCCATCAGATATTTACACTACACCTTTAGATCAATATTACTCACAGATTAAAACCCTTTGGGTTTAGGCATCAAGGCTTCTTTACAACTGCACAGAGTGAAAAATGCCTTCTTACAGGGATGCTAAAACACGAGTCCTCCAAGGAGCAGACATGCAAATTCCTTTACAAAGCACTAGACAAATCAGTGGGTCATAATCTATGTAGCAATATGCATAGCACAAAGCTCCACAGATATATTTTATGAAAACAGCAGTTTTGTTTTCTCAGCTCTGCCCAACTGATATAATCTGTCTTGACAGGCAAACTAATACTGTCAACTTTAGAGCAGGCTTCCCTCTAAAATTTGCGTCTATTACAAACAGGAAGTTACTGATATTTCATTTTCTAGCACTGTTACTGTATTTGTTTTACTGGCTTTGTTATCCTCCCAGTCATCTAAAACATTTTCCATTAAAATCCATGTCCTTTCCTCCATTATCTTACATCTCATCTGAGCTGGAAGCAGGCTGCCATGACAATCCCAGACGTTTTCTGTAGCAATGCCATGTCTTTGGGCAGAAAAAGCCTGTGAAGGAAAGCGTACCCCAGTAGCACAGCAGAAGACCAGCTCACACATCAAATTAATTTGTGAGGAATATCATGCATAGGCCTGTGTGGGCAGTCATGCATCCACCATACCCTGCTGGCTGCTTCCCACACTTCCCACCACGTGGGAACTCTCTTATTTAAGAAAGGCATCTTCAACCATGATAACAGGTCTGCATAACAGTTTTTTCAGAAGTATCTCTTTCTCTCCTTAACACTGTAAGTAAATTGGAGCAGAGCTTTCTGACTGACCAGGACAAATAGGAGGGGGATGAGCAATGTGTTTTAAAACTGTACTCTCCACACATTTCTTCAGGTCCTCCTCAGAGCAGTTACAGGCTCTAATAGACCTGCCCATCTCCCCGAGGTCCCACTTACCAGTGCAGTGCCTGTGCCCAGCCCCAGCTCCTCCTGATCCTGCTCACACTTCCTGTGCCAGTGTAGGGCCTGACCCACCATCTTTTGTTTTATCACTGGGCTGTGGATCCCAGCTTTCACCAGCCCAGATAGTTCATTAAAGGACTTCTGGCAACAGTTCTGCTGGTGCTGGAGCCACCTTGTCCTCCCTCAGAGGCAGCACTGGTGTGTGTTCCTGCACTGTAATGTTTGAGAGCACTGAGAATGTTTTTAGGAGACTTTTTCCTGACAAGAAAGAGCAAAAATGCCACTACTTGCTGAACTGTGTTGCTTTTGCTACAAAAGCACCACTGATAACAGATCCAAGGTGAAATTCCTGGTCAAAATTTCTAAAGCCATTGCTATGCTGCTGTAATACTGAATTAAGCACAAGGGGATGTCAACCCCAAGATTTCTGTACCTCTGACAAGAGGCCAGGTCACCAATGCTTTATCTGTAGGTGCATCCCTGTGCACTCACAAGTACAGATTTTCCTGTTCAGATTTATTTAACTGAGAAAATACGAGTGGAAAGCTGTTTGCATAGCAGAGAGAAGTCTGGTGCTTGGGGGTGATGGGTGGGGCTTTTTTGTGCTTTGGGTTGGCAAAGGTGAAACTGATTCTGATAAAAAAAGAAGGTGGAAATTTCAAAGTCCTCACAAGAAGGAATTGGTGAAAAGGCCTTATATCAAAGGGGTTAACCCACAAGGGGAAGCCACTGCCTGACTCCAATTTACCAATTTCTTCCTAGTCAGTGGACTAACAGGAACTCCAAAGGAAAACTCAGCAGGAAATCAGTCATATTTTCAAAACAAGTAATTACAAGTTAAGCCATCCAAGATGAATATATGAGATTAGCTCAGTTGGTTAGAGATGGGTGATAGTAAGGCCAAGGTTGTGGGTTCAATCCCTATAAGGATCATTCACTTTGGAGCTGATCTTGATGATCCTTGCGGGTCCTTTCCAACTCTGAATATTGTGTGATTTCTGTGACTTTTGTTGAAATCCAGTCCTTTTCCTTCATATGCTACAATTTTGAAAACTTGGCAAATCTCAGTCAAGACATCTTTCATTATAAACACTGCACATGATGCTTTGAGAAATAGTAACACTTTAAGAGAAGCAACCTTTTTATTCATTGCCTCATCTCTCATTTCTAGTGCTTGCCATAAAAGATCTGTATGTGTCTGCAAATGTTGCTTCTAGGGAGAGCACTGTGGGGACAACCTTTCAGCTACAGGCAAGGCCATAAAATGGATGAAAGGAGAGCCTGGGCAGTACCAAGTGGCTCCTGGTTGAACGAGACAGTGATCCCCACACTGCAGCTTGAGAAGTGCCATTTAACCGTACGGCCGAGCTGCATCCCTTGAAATCATAACACTGTGGAAAATGCTCCAGGCTCCTCCAAGACTACAAAAGTAACAAGAGGTCTATATGATCTATTTACTCTTTCATCTGATTTACAGAAATGGCTCTTGACAGGAGGCAAGTTGATAATATAAAGCGAAGCTTTACAGCTCCCCTTTCAAGCACATCTTTAGATGTTGTCTCTCTCTGCTCCCCTCCATTAAGTCATAGATCTAAAGACTAAAAAGGAACGGAGGAAGTGGCAAGATCTAACGCCTGTTGGACTAAATACGTAAATTATGAAATCAAGTCTCAGAACTGGGAGATCTTAACTCAGACTCCTGGTAAATCAAGAAAGTGATGAAAGCAGCATCCCCCTCTAGGAAGGGTGCTGATTTTATCTGTGACATTTCTAGCCCTCAGAAGTCTACAATATTTTTCATATAAGATCAAAGAAAATGCATTAATATTTGCATATGGTTTGCTGTATATTTCCCCCTTCTATTAGCATCTCCCTCACTCCCCAACTTCAAACGCTGGAAATTACTGAAATCTTTAGTTTAAAGGAAACAAAAAACCTTCCAGTTCGGATAACTAAAATGCATATTGAAATTAATGGGAATCATTTGATTCCTTCCTGTGACAAAACAAAAATCAGACATTTTCTGGAGAAGAAGGATCTTTAATCTCCCAGGTGAAACATGAGAGCAGAGAAGTGTGATTCTGTAATGAAAACCTTTCTGTTATTCTCACATTTTTCTGCACGCAATTTTTGCAACCTTTTTTTGTTTGTTTGTTTAACTAAGATTTGGCGTATGCCATTTGAATTTCTTCACCAAACATTTTTCTTTTATTGTAGTATGAATTTTATTATAATTAGGAAGAAATTGTCATATTTAAACATTTTCTGCATGATTGGTAGTAGAGCATTCAGCACAAGGAATTAATGAGAATATTGAATTAAATGTGTCAATGCATCCAATTTTTAAAACCTCAACACAACAAACACAAGGCACAGAAGTTATTTTGTCTGCATAAATGATGTTCAAAAGCTTAAAGCTGTTTCATTATATGGTGTTCTTAAAAATCTGGGATGGGGTAACTCTTTACTGTATATCAGACCCATAATGAGGGTTTTTATTGAGATGTTTCTATTTTTCTATTGGTTCACAGTGAAAAAGAGATGGAATGTGCCTTGCAACGATTTAGGAATGCAAATGGCTTTGTGTAGGTGGCTTCAGTTGTCTCCTTCTGCATTACAGAAATGAAGAGATCTTCCCCAGTCTAAGTGCACAGCAACCCAGTTGCATTCCAGCCCTTAGTGAGGCTGCATTCACTTCTCTGCCCAGCCTGTTCCTTATACAGAAAAAAACCCCTCACAGCCCTATTCAGCAAAACCAGAGGTTTTGTCTATCTAACCTTCAATGATCAGACTAACATTTCAAGTCATGTAGAAGTGCTGAAAACATAACACAGAGAGTCACACATGCAGGACAACCACTGTGATTCCTCAAAGGAACCAGCATTGCAAAAATATTCCTGTTTGGTCCACATAGGTTATTAACCTCTGAGTTTAATGTCAAAAATCTTCCAAAGGTTGGGTTGCCTTTGGATTAAAATAAAATGTTATGAATTAAATCAAACTTCTGGAGAAAAGTCAAGCTTTTTTACTTCCTCAGCTACTTTCTGCCTGTCAGAATAATGATTCATATTGTTAAAGTAATGTCTGTTTCTCCTTACTGAAGACCCAGCAAGACCATCCACAACACAGTATTTATGTGCTCCTGAAAAGTAAACCAGTTCAAACAGAAGGCAAAATTCTCCTGACGGAAAATATAGCCACTTCTTTCACTCTTTTTATTATAATATTGCACATCTTTTTTACTGAGAAAAGAACACACATAATGTAAAGAGTTAACTATTGGCAGATGTCTTCTAAGAAGGGTAAGGACCAATATTTGTCAGTTCACGACCAAAAAACCAAAAGGCTAATTAGGAAATTTCCTATGTTTTGAATTTTTGTTTAGCATACTACAGCCATCAATGAATGTTATTCACTCATTATCAATTGATAACCGAAGTAAAAATTTCAGGCTAAATTTATTGATGGAATTTCTGTGTAAATAAGAAAAAAAAACCCATTATATTTACCTATCATTAATGGCAGATCAGGGAAACTTCAAGCAAAAGCTTTTCATTAAAAACAGCGTAATTTTTTTATCTCAGTGCCTTTGCAAAAGTATGGATAATAATTAAAGCTGTATGACATTAAGCACACAGGTTAAATCAAAAATCCTATTACATACTTAGGAAAAATTTGCTGTGGAATGAGGTAAGACACAGCCTTCAGCTCTTAACAGTCTAGGAGGAGTTTTTGTTCAACCATTCAATATCCAAATTATGTATAATACTGCTAAACTTCATTCTTCTCATGAATCTCTCAAGGATTGCTCTCAGGAGACTGGTAAGGAAGCAGGGTATTGTGTTCCTTTTTTAAATGTTACAGTAGGGACACCCATAGCAAAATAAAATAGGTGGCATGACTAAATGTGAAGAAACATAATGGGAACTAATGAAGCACCACATTCTACTATCCTTGTTTCAAATATGTTAGGAGCAGCAAAAAAAGGGGCTGTATTCCTTTTCTATATGAATATATGCAAGGGTTCAATTTAGTATTGGAATACTTCCTGCCATTTAACCATTATGCAATATTTGTCTTCTAAAGGCTGATAATCTGTAATTCTTTCCAAACTCTACATTTGAGACTAACCAGGAGTCTGTCATCTTGTAGGACATAATTTCTCATCCTAAATGACTTTGACAGACAACAATTCTGCATACACAGACTTAAGGACACTGTCATATATATAAATATGAGCAAGTTACATATAAATACAAGAAAAACGACTTTATGTGTTGAAACCTATTTATAGAAAGCCACCAGGAAGAAAAACATCTTTCTTTCTACATTATAGGGATTGGGGAAAAGTGAGGCTTAAATACATTTAACCAGATATTTTTATTATTATTTATTTAACTTAAAGGCAGCAGGAAGGAATCAAAATACATGAAGAAATAACCTTTCAAAATCTCAAAGGTCCTTTAAGGCTGTACCCCACTGCACATCCATCAGGAGAGGGAGGCTGGGCAGGCATCCTGGCAGATGGTTTCCCTGCAGAAGGGCTCTTACACGGGAGCCGTGGGTTTCCATGCCCCACGCTGCTGCAGAGCATTGTTTCCCTGGAAGGTGTCAATGGCTGCCAGCAAGGATGCCTCTGGTGCATGGGAAATCATGGCCTTTGCCAGCAGATGTGCATGCTAGCAGCTCTTTGTTGGGAGGAATTAAGATCTTTAATAGAGTAGAACAGCTGAAACAACAGAAAGCCATGCGGGGAGGCCCAGGGGATTGATTGGAAACATCGAGTCCTGTATTGACAGGAGGTAGATGTGGTGGTACACATAGGCAGAAAACTACCAGGAAGCCAGAAAAACAGATGCAGGCTTGGCCTTGAGAATAGAAACAGACCTCCCTGGGTGCAGGAGGGACAGGAAAAAATAGGTTTAAAAGCTTGCATTTAAAAAACTGTTATTATCCATTCTGCTTAGGAATAGAGGATGCAGTCACTCCAAACTGCTAGGGATGTGCCTGACCAGTATAAGCAGCTTCTCCTCCTAAAAAAAAAAAAAAACACACCACAACCCACAACTAAAGTCCAGCTAATAGTCACAAGGAGCTGAAAACAACAGTTCAGTGTCCAGCCCACAATAAAAACATTTATTTCTTAAAAATTTCAAAGGTTGGGACAATCTCCTGTTGCAAACACCAGCCAGAACCTCTTGCTTCAAAAGCCTGAGCCACTTCTCTCTCCATGGCTGGTTCTGTCTGGAGCTGCCTGCCTGTTTCCACAGCTACAAGGGCCACAATGAGGCCCATGGGCTTGCTGGGCACCCACAGGGACACACACCAGGCCTTTTCACCTGGAAAGTGTCCCTGCCACAGAGACCCTTTGGGACTTTGGGCGGCTGTTGGTGTAGCTGGGAGGAGACGGGGCCATTTCGGTGTGATTTAGAGCTTGATTTGTTGCTACACTCTCAGGAAGGCATATGAATGCCTTCACAGAGGAATTCAGAGGTCAGCCATAGTGCAAAGTGATCACAAGATTACAGGTCACAAGGTCTTTTAAAGGTTAATTGGCCAATAAACTACTGCCACATGCACATTGTTTTAATCTCTACACCAATAGTTAATTAAACCTGTATTACAAGCCTGTGGACTTTTTCATCCAATAGTGTAATGGCATATGATTCTATATTACTACATTTTATACTCAGATCCTACAGGCACAAGGTTTTGAGAACTTTCTGTTCCTGGGATTCCAACAGGTGGCTGCACCCACTCCAGCACAAGTCACATCTCTGGTACTGGGAGCTTGGAGGAACATCCAGCAGAGGGAATCTGCAATTCATTCCCACAGCAATCTACTCGAATGGCAAGGGCACAGGAGCTACAGCCAGCTCAGCATGCATCCAAAACATAAAATCACAGGATGTTCTGAAATGGGCCTGAAAGGTCACTTAATTCCCTGCCTTGGGCAAGGCCTGTCTTGGCCTTGGACACTCTTTAGAGATGGGGCACCCACAGTTTCTCTGTGCAAGAAGAATCAACGAGGTTAAGAATGCAGCTACACAGCAGTAGATACCCATTAGAGACTGATTAAATTCAACAAGCAGCCTCCTCACTCAGGTTTGTGGGTGCACAGACAGGCAGTTGCCTCACAACATTCAGTATGATTTATAAATGAGACCATTGTAATGAAGATGGACAGTTCCTAAATCAAGTCCTACTGAGGGCAGTGACCTAAGGGAAAATTTGCTACGTATGATTTAAGTATTTGCTGGGAGATTTATAAAAAGAAAATCTTCACAGTGGACATCAAGTATCTGCAGCACATTTACAAATGCAAGCATGGGCTGAATACTTCAGAACATAAATAAGCTGTGGTAAATTAGGCCCTTCAAATCCACGCTGCCATTAAAAACCAATGGGGCCTAATAAGGAATGAGTTGCTACATTTTTTCCAAGTTGTTTGCTGTGCATCTAGCACGTTATGTCTCACTGTATTGCTGTCACATGAAATATTAACAACAGCAACTACCAGTTAAACACTAAACATATACATTTGTGCTGCACTTGTTCACACTTGACATGACCATAATATCTAATCTAATACCAAATGATGAGCTTTATGTTCCAGAGCTTGATTTCTCCCTGGCTAAATTCACTAGGAAGAGGGAGTAGAGGAAGAAGAAAACACTGGTAAGCTTTCCACTGGATGTACTGTTGACAGCACAAGAACATGTTTATTTTTGTTATTCCATCTGGTGCTCATTATAAGCACCACAGTTTTGGATGAGTTATGGCCAAACTATCTAGCTATCAATAAAACATGGGCTTACTGAATCTGCAGCAACATGAGACATAAGTGCAATAATCTCCTGTTTACTGATGGTGTGTTATGCAACGTTATTTTTACCCAACCCCAACTATTGGAAAATTAAAACAACTTTGATCACTTTTGGAGGTTCTGGGGCTAAGATTTCCATTTGTAACTATCAATTATTTAAAGAACAGTTTTAGAGGGTTCTTAGAGGTTTAAAAAAACCCCAGTAATTTAAGCAGCAATGGCAGATGATTATAAGACTTAAGCCTCATATGGAATAAAAAGTCTGTATAAAATAGTCACATTGCCATCTACTGACAGCTCTTTATGAAAAGGCTTACAGTTTTTATTAGCTGCCTGACTATATACTTAATACTCTTTCTCTTGACATAACAGTAGCACAAAAATTAGGGACATAAAATATATGTTGTTCAGCACATCCCACTGCAATAATCCCACTTCTGTTCGAAGCCATTCGAATCCATTCAGGTTTTCACAGTTACATACTGCAATTAGACACGTTTATTAATGGCATTATTGCTCAGTATTTCATAGGAGCTAAAACTGTGTTCAAGAAAGTAACTACTACAGAAGAGTATATTAATAAATCTGGACTATGTGCACAGTACATAGGGACCTGCTAATAGGATTTCCATAATAACAACATTTATTTCGCTGCATATAATACCAATCATAATACCAATCACTGGAAACCACAGTTCTTATTATATTATGTGAAAAATGGATTTCGTGTTAAGGACACATCACGTAGACGAAAGTGTCGCTGATGCACCTGCATATTAAAAGTCTTTTATTTCATCTTCATACTGAAGCACATTTTAGCCCAAGAATTAATGCCCTAGTTATTAAACCAGCAACATGCAATTGCACTTTAAAACTGAATATAGGTCTCATAGCCATTTTACCTTCCTGTAACATAGGTCAGTGGATCCTAAAAATGACCTGTAAATGAGGTGATGCAGTGCTTTTCCATGGAGGTAAATCTACCAAGCTGGGATTTTCTCACTGTAACCCAACCAATATATTAATACTCTGTGCAAACTGAAAGCCTTCCTTAGATTATCAGTGCTTTATTTTCTGCTAGGAATTTCTGTATGCTCTCTGATCCATGGCATAATGTGATTTTTCTTCACCTTTTCCTCTTAATTTTAACATTCAAGTCCGAAAGAAGAAAACAGAACAAAGTAATCAGGTCTTGTCTCCTGTACTTTGCCAACTTTTTCACGCCTCCAAATTTGCCTGTCACAAAAGAGTTTCTAAAGTACTACATTGTCTTTAAGACTTCAGTTTTTGTCATTTCTTGAACTCATTTGAACATATTCCGGTGTTTTGTCTTTTCTGAGAAATTTTACTGGCATACAGAAGAGCCCAGGGAAGGTGGCTCCCCATGGAACACAGAGCACTGTAATGCCCTGATGGCAAACTTTACACCACTGAATTTCAAGTGCCTCATACAGGCTTGCTCCTTGGCCAAACCTATCTCCATGTCACAGAGAACCTGAGAAAAAGGGAGTCAATCCAAGTGCCACTCAGGGGCCCACAGGCACAGTCCATGTGCTGTTACCTGATCAGTCAGCAAACCCAGTATTTTTTAGGAAACTGAATGTAGTACCAGCTAAAAAAAGAGGAATACCTGCCAGATACCCAAGTTCGTTTTTAAGTATAATAAGCAAACAAAGCACACTATAAGTTAGAATGAGTATTTACAGAAACAGGTCCTGACCATTAACCCCTTTTGAAAATTAAATAGTCTAAGAGCATTTGCAAAGATCCAACAGGAACTCTGTTACACGCTTACATCCTGTTTCACCACTGGTAAGCAATCCTCCAACCTCAAATTACCTGGAAATTTTTCTGCATGTCATTTTGCAGGACTAGCATGAATCTATGCCACAAATCCTAGCACATCTCAGTATTTTGTCTACTTTTCCAAATTTATACAACCACTTAAATATTTTTAGAGCTATTGAGCTGTATCTAATTACCCCTCACTCACTGTTATAATAAGTAAAATAACTAAATGTCAGGATAGAATGACTGGCATGGACACAACACAGGCTCCTGCAAGGTAATACCATGTTTGGCTGAAATTAATTTGGTTTACTGGTAAAAAAACCAACTTCCAGATTTACCACTCTGAAACTCCCCCTTTTGTCTTCTCATCCAATGCTGGCAATAGAATCAGCCTGAAATGAAGGTCTTGCAATTCAATGAGTGCAGAAGAAACTCTGAAAGTCACTCTTGTCTCCTTTTGTAAATGATGCAGTATTTCTAACAAAGTCCTACCCAGAGTGAATTGAATACATTGCACAGAATTCATAAAATTTCCCATTGCAATCATTTGAGGACAGCTTGGATGGAGATCAGTTCTCTGAGGAACAAAATCATTTCCTTAAAAAAAAATTAAAAAAAAATCAAAGCTGGCATAAGTTTCCAGAATAAGATACCTTCTACCCTAAAACTCGAAGCCAGCATAAATTTCACAAGTTTTCTTTAAATGTAAACATCCTCTCTACTTTTCTTCTTAAGGAATAAGGAATAAGGAATAAGGAATAAGGAATAA